>JAAALK010000283.1:14889357-15163724 GCA_019279435.1 Zizania palustris | reverse complement strand
CCAAAAGAAAATCCATTTTACCCTTTCCTTCGGTACATTTATCCACCATGGAAAGAAGATAATCATTCTCACACTTGAGTTTTTCGACATGCTCTCTAGCAAAGTTGAGTTGGTCCTTAAGGATGATGTAGGTGGAACAAATCGGCTGCACATCCTTAGAACACCAAGCACTCTCCAATCTAGCCTTAACTTCATCAACATGCTTATCCCTCAATTTAATGCTTTCAATGAGTAAAGGACAATTCATGAATTCATTTATGACAACAGGACTAGACTCTACCTCCAAAAGCTGCTTCTGAGCAATTTCAAGTTTTTAATAGTTTGGGCATGAATCAGACGCAGCTGAGCAAGTTCATTCATAACAACAAGACAAGACTCACATTCAACATTTTCAGACTTTGATTTCAGCATGACAAGTTTAGTGGAAATAGATTCTAGCCTGAATTTTAGTTCCTTTCGTTCTTTAGCAGCTAGTTTAAGTAATCTATCCTGAGAGATGATAGCATCATGTAATTCATCATTTTGAACAAGGAGCTGGTCACGGGATAGACATACCTCAGATGAGTCTAGCTCATCGCTGCTATGAATGTCGTCGGCTATGAAGCAAAGGCCGGTGAAGTCTTTTGTTTTCTTATCCTTCTTTTCTTCATTCTTGGATAGCTCCTCCTCATCCGAGCTTGGCTCCTCACTTGATGTACTGTCTATGTCACTGAGGGCGGCCACAAAAGCTCTGGCTACCTTTTTAGCCACTTTTCTACGTTTCCCTTTGAAGAAAGGTTTCTTGTCCCTTTTCTGGTGTTTATGCTCATTTTCATTTTTCATTTTTAGTTTTGGGCAATTAGCTTTGATGTGATTAAGATCTTCACACTCAAAACATCCTCGAGACCCTCCTCACCTTTGATCACATCTATCATTATAGAATCAGGTGAACTTTTTTTACTATGAGGGCAAGCTCCTCATCGTCCAATGTGTCCACCTGTTCTTTAGTAATAGAGACCAAAGAAGACAGGGCAACACCTCTAGAAAAAACACAAACTCCAAACCACTAGAGAGATTACCTCCAGATGAGGTGCCACTATTGGAACAGGAGACTAGTGCCATTGATGGTGGCAAAGAGTTCCCCATTCCAGAACGAGATGCCTTGGCAATCTCAGTGGACTTAAGCTTACTGAAGAGCTCGTCGCAAGTCAAAGTGTCATAGTGTTGACATGAAAACATGCCCCCATACTTGGGTCAGTTCGATGATCCAAAAGTGTGCGGATACTTAGGGACAGGCATAAGCGTAACACAACACTAACGCCGCGTTCCGACTACCCTTAATAGTGACAAGGGGGTGGAGTCGCCAGGTAATCAGATCACACGGAAATAATCCAATTATCCAAAAAGAAATATATTAAATAAAATAAACCAGCCATCTGAATGGAGCTAGGACAATTCAAAGTGTACCGTGCAAAGTATTCACCGAAGGGGGCCTTCGGTGTCTCATGCGAAGGGCTCACCGAAGATGGTCTTCGGCGTTAGGATTGATCTGGCCGAAGACAGGCTCCAAATAGATCTTGATGTGAAATCACCTCCGAACAACAGAGTTCGGCGTGAAGTCTCTGACACGACAAAAATACTCCAACGCAACGAGTTGGCACGACTTCGTCTGGCACGAAGTGTAGGCATGGAAAAGCCTGGTGCGATGAAGCCTACATAAGAATTCTCTAGCATGCGGACCTGACCAGACCAACAACAGAGTGATGGATCTAGCACGGGCAGTCGAAGCAAGGATCTCGCCGAATGGTGTTCTGAACAGCCTCCGAAACCAGCCTCCTGGCTCCGGACACCTTTGGTGAAGGGGCTCTGAGCATGAAAACCTACAACAGAATTGAGATCAAGTGTCAATTCGTCATGGAGACCGAATTTGCTAAGTGTTGCAGTAGAGAAACGAAGGTAGCAATCTGTTACGTAGATTAATGGATACTTCACAGACGAAGTAACAAGGTGATAGCAATCTGTTACGTAGATTAACGGGTACTTCACGAGTGAAGTAACAAGGATTACCACTATTCCGAAGTGGCCGACGGAGGGCTTCCAGGCAAACCCACGAAAGTTGTGCAGAAAGGTAAATAAAAAGTAAAGTACGGTTCAAAGCTAGGGCTTTGTAGTTGATTTGTGTTGGGGGGTTTAATGAACCGGCCTCACCCCTATATTTATAGGGGCTAGTCTTCTTATCTCTAAAGCTAATCTAGTAGGATTCGGCCTAATCAAGTTTAGGGATAAAAACAACTAGAATCAGACTCAAACTCTATCTCCGAAGCTGGCCCAAAGCGGGCCTTTGGCAGGCCTACTGAAGCTTGCTCCTCGGGCCAAAGCTTCAGCGAGGAAAGCCTCCGAAGGGCCTTTGGGCCGAAGCTAGCAGGCCGCTAAAAGGCCTCATAAGGCTTTGGCCTGATCTAGAACTTGTGTATTTTTTTCCCAAATTACCAAAATTTATACTTTGATAATCTTGACCATTAATGCCATTTTTTGCTATCAACACATAGCTTGCCGACTCTTTAATACTAGAGATCTTCACCTCCCATATGCTACGATCAAGAGCATAGAGAAGTTTGATAGCTCTATCATGATCTGAATAAGCTAAAGTCCCAGTGGAGTGCAAGTTTCTCACAATCCCATCAAATCAAGCAAACATGGCATCTATAGATTCACCAGGGCCTTGCACAAACATTTGATATTCTTTATTATATGTGCTTTGGTGCCTAACCTTAATCTAAGTAGTGCTCTCATGAAAAGTTTTCAGAGTCGTCCAAATTTCACGTGCAGTTCATAGGTGCTAGACCCTATCAAACTCATTGCGACTCAGACTAATGAACAATATGTTTCTTACCTTGCAGTTACAATTGTACTATTCCTTTTCTGCCTAAGAGGTGCGAGTTTTAGGGATCACATATCGGGAATCAACAATGTCCCAAATAGCACTTCCTTGGCTTAGTAAATAAGCCTCCATGTGCACTTTCCAATAAGAAAAATCACGACCATCGAACACTGGAATCTTGGTATTTTTGTCCATGTCGCCAATGGATCACAAAAATGGTTAAGGTCAACTGGTGATCTAACCAGCTCTGATACCAATTGTAGGATCAGAATGGAAACTAGAGGAGGGGTGAATAGGTGCCTCGACAAATTCTAGCGAATAGATGGCCTCTTCAAATCACCCAACACACCTCTAACATAACAAATACATTCAGAATTGCAAAGGAGCTTGAACAGCTTGTTGATTTTTTTCCAAAATAATTCAAGGACCAGCATGAGTGAATCACAAATTATATCTTAGTCGGTGTTTGATTTACCGATCAAAGAAGGTAGTCGAATTTTGAATCACCGACTTACTTTAATCGATCTTTGAATTGTCGACAATCACACAAATCAACAAACAATTATTGTCTAATGTTTACTACTATCAAACTAAAAGACCATATCTAAAAAGAATCAAAGAAGTGATTAACTAGGAATTTTTTTCAAACCATAACAGAATAAGAACAAATGCACATGGAAATTACCAACATGATGAACAATATCAAAAATCTTGTACTATATCCTGTTCATGGTAAATTCTCATGTATGGATTCAAGCAAAAACAGTGCACAACAATTACTTGATTTATCTGATAAATAGTTTCTGTGTGCATGCATAAAAACTCAGATATCTTCAGCCGGCATAGGAACCTTGTTTCTATCTATGCAAGGTGAGAATAGAGATAGCTGGTGGAAGAGCTCACACCCAAAAACAGAATAAGAATTACACAGCTTGTCAAAGCAGGAAATAAAGCAAAATCAGAACACTTTTTACTGAATAAAATAGAGACAAACAAAGAAACTCAGAATGAAATAAACATATGACATCGAGAACAAGTAGTAAACTCAGGTTTCAAAACAACTCCATGCTAAGATGTCATGGAAGTAGACAATCATTGCCATTAGAAAAGAGGACCTGATCGAGTACTGATCTCTCAAGATTCCTGAACACAACCATACACCTGATAGCTTTGGCAATGTTGGTGCAGAGAATCAGTACATGTCAATCATGCTAAACCAAAAAGCAAAGCAAGAAAACCAGCCAATAATTGATGAACATCAATTCTCAGCACCGCAAAAGATTGAACAAAATACAATCAGAATATGTCACAGCAGAAATGACAGAATATGAAGCAAAACAGAAGAAATATTTGCTAACCATGTCATCAATGAAGACACAACACTGAAGTAATACAGTTGGCCGATTTCCTCAGAGTTGATGGGCCAAGCCATTCGAGAGCTGATACCCTCGGTGGTGACAACCTTTAGTGAACGGTTTATTGATCACGCAGCCTTGGCTTGATGTTATATGGCCGATGATTGTCTTGTGTCATATCCTTGGTGTCGCATCCCGGGCAGTAATCCATTAATGGTATAAGTAGCCCTTTGTTCCAGCAAAGCCTTAAGAACTCACAATTCCAATGGGGATTGAAACGCGAGTAGCCGTGGTTGTCTTCGCTGTCCATCCTCTCTTTTGACTTCATCTGGTATTTCTTGATGAGATCTGAAGAAGTGACATTGCAGCTAGATCGCTTGATTTTCTTTGTATGCCGATTGTCAGCCTGTTACACGTGCACCATGTTGACTAGGAATGGATGACTGTCGATTTTCATCATCTTCTTTCCATCATCGAACTTTATTTGGCCTTGCTCCACGGTCGATTGGATCTGCTGCCTAAACACTTTGCACTCATTAGTATGATGTGATGAGGAATTGTGCCACTTGTAGTATTTTCTCTTCTTTAGTTCATCGGCAGGCAGTATCACGTGACCAAGTGACAAGTGGATCTACTTCTCATTGAGCAATAGATCGAATATTTTATCGGCCTTGTTGATGTCAAAGTTATACTTTTCCTCTTTATTGGTCGGTTTCACGTAGGGGCATGCAACTTGCTTTTTTTCAGGACCATTTAGCCATACCGACTTCTACATCTAAGTCGCTATTCTCGTCGGAGTCCGAATGGTACACTTGAGTATATACCACCTTCTTTTGATACATGTCTCTTTTAGCTTCTTGGAATCAACTCTCATGTGTCGATACCCTATGCACCAATTGGGAGAGACTCTCGAACTCATGTGATGAAAATCTCTTCTTAATTGGGTTCAGGAGACCCTAAAACACAAATTCCGCCAACTGGGTATCATTGAGGCTCAGACTATAGCATCTACTCCATACGTCTCGGAACCTCTGGATGTAATCTTGTACCGACTCATCCATTCTATGCTTCACGGTCATCAAGTTGGTGAGTTTCATTTCTTGAATGCCGGTGAATAAATATTGGTGAAACTTCTTTTCCATATCTTCCCATCCTCTGATGGAATCCATCGGTAGTGAGGCAAACCACGCGAAGGTCGATCCTAATAGGGAGAGCGGGAAAAATAGGACCTTAACTGCTTCGTCAATCGATGCCTCTCCACACTAGGTGAGGAAACGACTGATGTACTCGATCGTAGAGACCGAGTCTTGTCCTAAGAACTTGGTGAAGTCGGGTATCTTGTATCGGCCGGGTAGTGGTACTCGGTCGAACCATTATGGGTATGGCTGCCAATACATATACATCTGTTCTTTGGGCTTCAGCCCAAATTGATCTTTCATAACTTCCGTGAATCGATTCACCCAGTCATCTTCTTACTGACATGGTGTTGGGTACCGTTCAAGCATTGGGGCCTGATGATATTGCTCTGACCGGGTAGCATTGTATCTATATTGCCCCTCTTCACCATAAAGCTACGTTCCAAAGTTCAAGGTCCTATGGTACCCCTGAGGAATACCGTTAGGTGACCCCCTAGGTGGCACGACATCTAGAAGCATGTTCCTTGCGACACCATATGTGACTTGTGGGGCCTCCTGTCCTATCGGCCTAGGGCCAGCAGTTGAGAACGGTGTCAACGCACCTCGGTCAGCTACTCTAGCCTTATCGGCCCTTGCGGCTGTGGAGCCGGCCGAGTGTGCTGCAGATTATGTAGCAGTTCGGTCTAAGTATCATGGAGATACGTTGGACCTTATGATGGTTCGTGGGCTACAGTGCCATCAATAGTCTTCTTGATCAGTCCATGGAGGGTGTTGACCAGTGTTCTAGATTGATTGATGAGCGCATGGTGAAGTGCGTTGTCGACGATCTCCTAGAAACCGACATGAGGGATTTCTGTCGGTTGAATGATCTCCATGGCCGTCACTGGGCACCCGCCCAAGTCATTCTATAGGCTTGCAGGCACAACTCTTGGAAAGCATCAACGTGTTTCTGTACCTCCGCCCTATGTTCCTCAGTCAAGGTATCCAGCGCACCATGGCTGAATTGCCGAAGTATGGTCCCACTGGGCATGCCAAAAAGCGTGTTGGTGCATTTTTTGGTCACACTTTGATACATGCATGGCTTGGGAGATCTGCTTAACTCTAGTGTAGGTCCTAAGTTCTTAGAAAAAAGGGTTCAAGGAGTGCCAATCAGTTTGACCCTGCAACTGATAAGGAAACAGGAAATGATGATCAATAGCATAGCATATCGGCTATCGAGCCGATGAATACAATGAGAATAGAATAATCATGAAATATCATGTTGATCGGCCATAGGATCGATGACCATGGGTGAAGCAATCGGGCGAGCATGCCATTGGCCGATGAGATGGGCAGTTTATACATATAGGCCAATGAGCGCTTTTCGATTGCGAATAAGATATGGCGTTGAATTGACGATAACCTATCGGCTTGTACTCCGACAAAAATAAATAAAACACGCCAGATAACATGTTTATATCATGAGAATTATCACAATAACTAGATCGAACCTAACCAAGAGAGTAGTTAATCACGATGATCTTAATAATATATCAAAGTATCAGGTATGCTTTATTTAGATGAACAATATATAGCATGAAAAATATACAATAGCAAGAGATGTCAGACTTAACCGATGAAGCCTCAAACTATCACACCTAGATCACATCAATCTAAGAGATCAATCTGATACAGCCTTAGACCTAGTGTTGACGCCAAGATTTGGTAAAGCCTAGGGCCCACCAAGGATGTCGTACGGTCAACATAAGTCAAAGAGGTCTAGTCAAATATGGTAAAAGAAACTCGTCCATGACGTGTAACATTACCGGATAAGAAGAGCTGATGGAGACAAAAGTCATAAGAAGATAAAGATTATCTAGAATCGGTTGAGATAGAATACTTGGATGGCAAATCTTCGAACTATAAATATGTATCCCTAGTTAGATTAGAAACACACATCTCTGTCAAATAACTACTTGGCGCATCGCCACCCTTGGCTTCCAAGGTTAATCCCGGTGGGATTCGACACTTGAAGCTGGGATGCATCGTTCCGATCTTCGGTGAAGAGGTGAGTCCTACCACCCCCGATGATAGTATCGACTAGGTCAGTATCCTCACGGCTGCATCAATTTGATCTCTTGATATGAACATCGAAACAATATGGTCGCCGGTTGTCCTCGGTGTATTAGCTAGGTCTAAGGCTGCATCAAATTGATCTCTTAGATTGATGTGGTCTAGGTGTGATAGTTTAAGGCTTCATGAGTTAGGTTCGACATCTCTTGCTATTGTATCTCTTTCATGTTGTATAGCATCCATCTATATAAAAGCATGTTCGATACTTTGACATATTATTAAGATCATCATGACTAGCTACTGTCTTTGGTTAGGTATGATCTAGTTATTGTGATGATTTTCATGATATATACATGTTATCTGGTATGTTTTATTTATTTATGTCGAAGTACAAAACGATTGGTTATCTTCAATTCAGCACTATATCATACCCACCATCGAAAAAACGCTCATCTGCCCACATGCGTAAATTGTCTATCTCATTGGTCGATGGCATGCTCGGCCGATTGGTTCAACCATGGTCATTGGCCCTATGGCTGATCGACATGATATTCCATGATTTCACTATATCTGTCGTGGTTATCGGCTCGCCAGCCGATCGGCTATGCTACTGATGTTATCCTTCCATTTACCTTATCAGTTGCAGGGTCAAACTGATTGGCACACCTTGAACTCTTTTTCTGAGAACGTAAGACCTGCACTGGAGTTAAGAAGATTTCTTAGGCCACGCGTGTGTTAAAGTGTCCCAAAAAACGCACCAACACGCTTCACCACGCGCTCATAAACCAATATGGAACACTGGTCAACACCCTTCACGGGCTGATCAAGAAGACTATTGACGACACTATAGCCCACAAACCACTACAAGGTCCAATGTATCTCCTCGTTACTTAGACCAGACTGCTACAGAATCTGCAACACATTCGACCGGCTCCATAGCCGCAAGGGCTGACGAGGCTAGAGAAGCCGACCTTCTCTGTCGGCCATGAAGGAAATCGGGTGACCCAACGATCAGCCCTCACCCGGGGTGTGATGTCAAGCTCGCCATATAACCTTGATAGAGGTGCATCGGTACCAATCTCAGTGGTCGGTCCTAGGCCGATGGGACAAGAGGCCCCACAAGTCACATATGGTATTGCAGGGAACATGCTGCCAGACATCGTGCCACCTAGGGGGCACCCGACGGTATCCCTCAGGGGTACCATAAGACCGTGAAGTTCAGAGCGCATCCTTATGGTGATGAGGGGCAACACGGATACAACGCTGGCCGGCAGGAGCAATATCAGTAGGCCCAATGCCTAGACAATACCCAACGCCAGGGCAGCAGGAAGTTGATAGGGTGAATCGGATCACAAAAGTTATTAGAGATCAATTTGGGTTGAAGCCCAAGGAACAAACGTATATTTATCGGTGGCAATACCCAAAATGGTTCGATCGAGTACCACTACAAGGACGATACAAGGTACCTAACTTCACCAAGTTTTCTAGACAAGACTCGGTCTCCATGATCGAGCCTATCAGCCGTTTCCTCACCCAATGCAGAGAGGCATCGACTTACGAAGCACTAAGGGTTCGATTCTTCCTGTTGTCTCTATCGGGATCAGCCTTCGCATGGTTCTCTTCACTGTCGGCGGACTCCATCAGAGGATGGGCAGATTTGGAAAAGAAGTTTCACAAGTATTTCTTCATCAGTGTCCAGGAGATTAAGTTTACTGACTTGACAACCGTCAAGCAAACAATGGATGAGTCAGTACAAGATTATGTCCAGAGGTTCCAAGATGTACGAAGGAGATGCTACAATCTAAGCCTTAGCGACAGTCAATTGGCAGAGTTGGCATTTCAAGGACTCCTAAACCCAATTAAGGATAGATTTTCATCACACGAGTTCGAGAGCCTCTCGCAACTCTGCGAAGGGTATTGGCACATGAGAGTTGATTGCAAGAGGCCAAGATGGACAGGTATCAGAAGAAAGTGGCATACGCCCAGGTATACTGCTCGGACTCCGACAAGAGCAGCGACTCAAATTCAAAGGTCGGTATGGCCAAGTAATCCAAGAACAAGAAATAGGTTGCATGCCCCTGGGTGAAACCGAACAATAAAGAGGAGAAGTACGACATCAACATCAACAAGGTCGATAAAATATTCAATCTATTGCTCAATGAGAAGCATATCCAATTGTCACTTGGTCACGTAATACCATCTGCCGATGACCTGAAGAAGAGGAAGTACTACAAGTGGCACAATTCTCCATCGCATCATACTAATGAGTGAAAAGTGTTCAGGAAACAGATCCAATTGTTCGTGGAGCAGGGTCGAATCAAGTTCGACGACGGAAAGAAGCCAATGAACATCGACGGTCACTCATTCCTAGTCAACATGGTGCATGCACATTACATTGATGATCAGTGTATGAGGGAGGTAGATGGACCGGTAGTAACATCACCTCATAAGGCCTCATCAAGAAGTACTAGAGGAGGTTAGAAGAGAGAAAATAGCAAAGACGGCCATGGCTACTCGTGTTTCAACCCCCATTGGAATTGTGAATTATTCAGGCTTTGTTGGAACGAGGGGCTGCATCTACCATCCATGGACGACTGCCCAAGATGCGGTGCCAAAGGCCGAACACAAGACGATCATCGGCCACACAACGTCAAGCTAAGGTCGCACGATAGAGAGGCTGTGCACCAAAGGTTGTCACCCCAAGGATACCGGCGCTAGAAAGGCTTGGTCCCATCAATCCCGAAGGAATCGACCAGATGGCCTATGATGACAAAGACATACCAGAGAAGTCGCAGTGGTGTCCCCCAGGATCTTCATGAGGAGCCAAAAGAGAAGGGTACAACGTCTGCGGCAAAGGGAACTAAAGGCGCCAATATGCGGTGAGGAAGCTAATCGGCCACACAAAATCAAGAGTGAATGGCGACCACAAGATAAGGTTGATCATGATGATAAGGAGGATGCGGGGATAAACATGATTTTCTTCCTCACTGTAGGGTATCGGGCTATCTCAGAAGGTGACACAGAACATGCCGATATGATGGCTCAATTAATGTTGGCTCCATAGCAGCAGTTTTTGATAAAACAGAAGACATTGAGCATCGGCACCTAAGGCCTCTCTATATTAAAGGATTGGTTAATGGGAACCGATGTCCAAGATGATGATAGATGGAGGGGTGGCCGTCAACTTGATGTCTTATGCCACCTTCTGCAATCTTGGGAAAACTCCTGAGGACCTCATTAGAACTAATATGGTGTTAAGAGACTTCGGTGGAAACTCATCAGACATGATGGGAGTATTGAATACAAAACTGATGGTTGGGAACAAGACGATGTCGACTACCTTCTTAGTTATAGAGGGAAAATGATCTTACAGCCTGTTGCTGGGGCGTGATTGGATACACACGAATTGTTGTGTCCCATCAACGATGCATCAAAGCCTCATACAATGAGTCAACGATCAAGTGGAGATAGTTCCAACTGATGGACAGTTAATATAGTTACAGCTGATTTATTAGTATCGGAGATATAAGAAGTCATCTATCTATCAGGAAAGGCTTCAGATGGTAACTTTCTTGAAGTATTACATAATGGTATCAACCCGATCAACGAGGAGTTGCCCAAGATCATGCTATAAATATGATGCCAAAGAACTAAGTAATGGGGGATTGGTCCCGATCTTCCGCTAGGTAAGGATAACTTGGATTGGTGGAGAATCTCGACGTTGACGATCCAAGGCTCCGGTCCGGCGGATCAAAACCTTGCAATCGCTACACCACCGTCTCCATTGGTTATCAACCACGCAGGGCGCGATTGACCTCGCCACGAAGGCTAGTTCCTGCAAGCGAACCCAAGAACACAAGCAAAAACAGGAAGAACACAAGTCGAATGCCAAATCACAGATGAACTATGATGAGGAGAGGTTTCACAAACGCTGATGCAGTAGCCAATCGGTCCGGTGCAGGAGCAGGATCTAAACACACAAGTGTAGATGCAAACAAAGCAAAAACCTAACCCTAATGGCGGCTGGAGAGAGTTATATAGGGCGTGGGCAGCCTGTAGGAGGCGCACACGACTCGGACTATGGGCCAACACGGCCTCCAACTCAGTACAAGGTCCAACTCGGCCCAGTTCTGTCACGCAGGACTGTTTCAGTCACACATGACGACTCGTGACTCAAAATGAGGCAAAACCAACGCCAAAAGATCCGTCTTCTCCTTAGCTTTCCAAAAAGTCCAAGAACGCACCAATCGGACTCCGTATGAGGAAGTTATGCCCATTTTGGTGCATGGTGGTTGATGTAGTCCGAACCAGCGAATTCTTGACTTCAAATCATCCGTGCGACTTCGTCTTCAACTCCAACTCTTCTATTCCATCTCCCATGTTCCTAAGCAACAAAATATCACTAGTATTTAGTAGCATCCCATCCAAACAAATATTAACATAGTTGCTAAGGAAAGAATTAACCTCATGGTTCAAGCGACGGGCGCGGGCGCGTGTGATTGGTCCCTGTAATTGCATTGTAGGTTGATGGTGCATGTGTGTATCATGCTGGTGCGTGTGTGTATCATGCTGGTGCATCTGTGTATCATGCTGGTGCATGTGTGTATCGTGTGAAGTGATGTCCTCATCATCCTCCCCCTCTTGAATTGGAGTCGTCCTCGACTCAAGCTCATCGTCATCTCCCAAATAGGGCTTTAAATCTGAAATGTTAAATGTGGGACTAACCCCAAAAGCTGCAGGCAACTCAAGTTTATATGCATTATCATTTATCTTCTCAAGCACACGGAAAGGACCATCAGCACGGGGCATCAATTTAGACTTTCTCAAATCAGGAAAATGATCCTTGCGCAAGTGCAACCAAACAAGATCACCCGGTTCAAATGTTATCTCTTTTCTACCCTTACTACCATAAGCACGATATTTCTCATTCATTTTCTCTATGTTTGCTTTAGTAGTTTCATGCATCTTAAGTAATAATTCAGCACGTGTAGTAGCATCAAAATTCAATTTTTCAGATGGTGGCAATGGTAGCAAATCAATAGAAGCACGTGGATTAAAGCCATAGACCACTTGAAACGGACTTACCTTAGTAGTGGAGTGTACTGACCTATTATATGCAAACTCAATATGAGGTAGACACTCTTCCCAGAGCTTCAAGTTGGTCTTCAAAACAGCCCTCAACATGGTGGACAACGTACGGTTGACGACCTCCGTTTGCCCATCCGTTTGGGGGTGACAACTAGTAGAAAACAGCAGCTTCGTCCCCAACTTATGCCACAACGTCCGCCAAAAATGACTTAAGAATTTAGCATCACGATCTGAAACGATGGTATTGGGAACTCCATGCAAGCGTACGACCTCTCTGAAAAACAAATCAGAAACATTGGTAGCGTCGTCGCTCTTGTGACAAGGTATAAAATGCGCCATTTTAGAGAACCGATCTACCACCACAAAAATACTATCCCTCCCCCTCTTAGTAATATCCTAACACAAAATCCATAGAAATATCCTCCCAAGGTACACTAGGAACGGGCAGAGGCATATAAAGACCATGTGGGTTTAGACGGGACTTAGCTTTATTGCAAGTAGTGCATCGTGCCACGTAGCGCTCAACATCTCATCTCATCCTAGGCCAATAGAAGTGTGTGGACAGCACATCTTCAGTTTTCTTTGATCCAAAATGACCCATCAAACCACCACCATGTGCTTCCTGCAATAACAACAAGCGAAGAGAGCTAGCCGGCACACATAACTTGTTAGCACGAAAAAGATATCTATTATTCAGCACATATTTGTTCCAAGCACGGTCATCTGTACGATTTGCAAAAGCATCTTTGAAGTCCAAATCATTAGCATACATGTCCTTCAATGTTTCTAAACCAAAGATCTTATAATCAAGTTGAGAAAGCAATGTATAACGTCTAGATAAAGCATCAGCAACAACATTATCTTTCCCTTTCTTATGCTTAATGATATATGGAAAAGTCTCAATAAATTCTACCCATTTAGCATGTCGTTTATTCAGATTTGCTTGACTACGTATATGCTTCAATGCTTCATGATCCGAATTAATAATAAACTCCTTAGGCAAAAGGTAATGTTGCCAAGTTTCAAGCACTCGCACTAAGGCATATAATTCCTTATCATAGGTAGAATAATTCAACTGTGGACCATGTAATTTCTCACTAAAATAGGCCACGGGTTTACCTCCTTGTAGCAGCACGCCTCCTATTCCAAAACCACTAGCATCACATTCTAACTCAAAAGTCTTACCGAAGTCGGGTAGCTGAAGTAGTGGTGCATGTATAAGGCGATCCTTGAGTGTGGCAAAAGCTTGTTCTTGTGCTGGTTCCCAAGTAAAAGTAACTCCCTTCATGGTCAACTCATGCAAAGGACTGGCTATGGTGCTGAAATCTTTCACAAAACGCCGGTAGAAACCTGCAAGACCAAGAAAACTACGTACCTGTGTGATAGTTTGGGGTTGCGGCCAGCTGTTGATTGCTTCTACCTTTGCCGCGTTAACCTCAATGCCCTGTGAAGTGACAACATATCCAAGAAACACAACTCGATCCATGCAAAACGTGCACTTCTCAAGGTTACCAAACAATCTAGCCTCACGTAGGACAGAAAAAACAGCACGTAGGTGTTCAACATGTTCAGTGGAAGACTTGTTGTAAATCAAGATATCATCAAAGTATATGTTGGGGGAAATTACTCCCTTTTTCAGGACTTAAAGATTAATACCTCAAAGGCTAAGAAGAGCTCCGAAGCTGGCGAGCAGTGGTTCGGAGGTAGAGGCGTCAAGCCGAAGGGGGCAGCGATGCGAAGCCTTGATGAACCCTCCGAATGGAAGATAAAGGCCCCGAAGCTGAAGGACAAGATTGATGAGATGTTTGGCTTATCCATCTACCTTGTAGTGTTTTACCTTTTATAACCTTGTTCCTGGCACCGAATAGGTTCCACTATGACGGTTGTAATCTAGGGGTAATTAGGTCTTTTCCTTATGCATTTTTACCTATAAATACCCCCTCCATACCCTGTAAAAGAGATCCCCCGGAACAAGTTATTCAATACACACATTCGGACTACTTGAGCTATTATCCAACTCGGAGGTTCGAGGCAGTCCTACAGCACAAACTCTTTGTTTGTTCATTCTTGATCTCAGAGAACCTGTTGGTGCAACTTTTGCGCCAACAGTTGGCGCCGTCCGTGGGGAACCAGTTCTAGAAGCTTGTTCTCTGCTGCTGACTGCACTTCGAAGTCCACTTACGGAGGGAGCCTCGGAGTCTCAAGGTTCTGTGCACCCTTCAGTTAAGGGCTTCTTAGTGCAGCCCGAAGGCCTTCACTCGACTTCTCGAGTCGTTCGAAGTCCTCCGTCTCCAAGACCTCTTCGTGGCTAGCTATTCCTCTGAAGCGGAGTCAAACTTCGGGACCTCTCCGAAGGTCCCCTCGAACCGCAGGAGCCGGACCCTCAACTTCTCCAGCGGTTCCCGCCGAGGCCGCTGGGCGTCGAGTACCCAGGGGTCCTCGAGCTCCTCCTACGGTGCTTCAGACTGATTACGTCAGCTCCCGAGACCCGGAGGTGCCCTCCGGCGAAAATGAAGACCTTCCTGGAACCGAGGCTACCCAACTAGCAAGGCTTCAGGAGGAAGTAGCCAGGCGGAGGCAAGAGGCCGCCGATCGCCTCCGCACTCAAGCCTCCACCGAAACTCCAGAAGGGCCTCAAGACGGTGGGGCTCGCAATCTACTAGAAGCTATTCAAGTCCCGGAGGAGGCTGAGAATGCATCTTTCGATGATGAGTCTCCGTTGCATTCGGACTTGCAAACGGTGCCTTTCGACCACAGATTCAAGGCCTCGAAATTGCACAAGTACTCCGGGGGGTCGGACCCCGGAGAGTTCGCCCGCTCATATGCCCTGGCAATAGAAGCAAGCGGGGGGTGCGAAGCACTATGGAAAAATGCTTCCCCCTCGCTCTCGAAGGCGTGGCGCTCCGATGGTTCTGGTCCCTGAAGCCAGGGTCGATCAGCTCTTGGGAGCAGCTAAAGAAGAAATTTGTGAGCAACTTCCAAGGCACCTTCGTGGCCCCGATGTCCACAGGAAGTTTGTTCCAGGTGAAACAGCGGGCGGGAGAAACACTCCGGGAGTACTTCACACGCTTCGCCCACACCAAATCGCAGATTAAGGGCCTGTCTACCTCTTCGGTAGTCGACGCCGCCCGGGAAGGGGTGCTAAACCCCGACCTCCTCAGCAAACTCCATCGGAAGCCGGTGACGCCTGTGGCGCAGCTGATGGCATACTTCGAACAGTACGCCAAGGTGGAGGAAGGCTGTCTTCGGTGAGCTGAAGCACCATCGCCCACCCTCCGAGAAGTCAAGGTGGAGCCCGAAGCCTCCGCTCCCCTACAGCCTCCCCAAGACAACCGCTTCAACGAGCACAAGCGGGGAAAGAAGCATTTTCGTTCGGAGGTGCTAAACATTGCACCTTCTGCTCTGAAGGCACCTGCCAATTTCTAGCAGGAGAAGAATTTCAAGGCCGGGCCGCCGAAACCTCAAGAAAGGGCGCCTGGCAGGCGTCAGAGTTTTTTCTGTTGTGTGCATGGCGACAATAGGAGCCATGACACGAAGGATTGCAAGGCAGTGTTGGCCCTTCGGGGCGACTACCTTGAGCGAAGTACCGGGCAGGGTGCTTCGGATCGAGCCCCATCATCGACACGGTCGGAGCCTGTGCAAACTGTGGCCCGAGCCAGTGCCATTGAAGCCCCCATGCGGCTACCAGTGGCCAATATTATGCCACACCAAAGTAGGAAGACCCGCAAGACCGCGACAAGCGAGTGGTCCTACCCATCTCCGGAGGGGGGACCCTCGGGAGCATGTCCAAAAGGCAGCAGCGCGAGTACGTCCGCGAGGTTGGGCACATTGGGACCTCGAGTTCCGCCGAAGCAATGCCAGAGTGGTCCCACGTGCCCATCTCGTTTACTGCCAGCGATGCCGCGGGGGTGAAGTTTCCCCATGCTGACCCCTTGGTCATTTCTGCCGATATAGCAGGAGTGGAGGTCCGAAGGATCCTAGTAGATGGTGGGAGCTCCGCAAACATACTCTTTGTCTAGGCCTTCGACCAGATGTGCATACCCCGGAAGCATCTACTTCCAGCAGCCCGACCACTTCAAGGGTTCTCAGGACCGCCTCTCGATGCCCTCGGCCAAATAGGCCCCGAGGTTGCCTTCGGAGAGGGGCCTCTGGCCAGGGTAGAAGAAGTGATCTTCGACGTGGTCGACGCCCCATATGCTTACAACGCAATCTTCGGCCGAGGGATGCTGAACCAGTTCGGGGCTATAGCGCATCATAATTACCTTTGTCTCAAAATGCCCACGCAAGGTGGAGTGCTTACCATTTCAGGAGACCAAGTTGTAGCCCGGAGGACGGAGTATGGCCATGGGCAGCCGTTGGATCCCCTGCAAGTGCACAACGTGGCAAAAAGCATCGAAGAAGTGCCGGAGGCCTCGAACCCTTTGAAGGGGCCCTCTCTCAAGCCAAGCCCAGAGAGTGATGTTGAGACAAGAATAATTTCGAAAGATGGCAAAGAGTATCTAGTACAGTTCGGCAAAGGGCTATCCCTAGAGATAGCTGCCTCGTTAGAAGAAGTCGTTAGGAAAAATCTGGACGTCTTTGCTTGGACTGACGAAGACATCACTGGGGTCGATCGAAGCATCATCGAGCATAGTCTGCTCGTCAACCCGAAGGCCAGGCCAGTGCGCCAGGTTCTCCGCAAGCTGTCAGCAGAAAGAGCAAGCCTCGCCAAAGCCAAAGTAGAAAAATTATTAAAAGCTGGCATCATCAAGGAAGTGGCCCATACCGAGTGGTTGGCTAACCCTGTTTTTGTAAGGAAGAAGAACTCGAACAAATGGCGCATGTGTATTGACTTTACTTCATTAAATAAAGCATGCCCGCGAGACCCCTACCCGATGCCCCGAATAGATCAGTTGGTGGATTCCACAGCCAGCTCCGAATTGCTAAGTTTCCACGATGCTTATTCCGGGTATCATCAAGTATGGCTGAAACGCAAAGACGAAGCCAAGACAAGCTTTATAACTCCTTCCGGAGTATTTTGTTATGTAAGAATGCCTTTTGGTTTGCGGAATGCCGGAGCCACCTTTTCACGTTTAATAGCTAAGGCTCTAGGTCATCAGATAGGCCGGAACGTCGAGGCCTATATGGATGATATTGCAATAAAAAGTGCTCAAAAGCACCAGCATAGCCTAGACCTAGCTGAAACATTTGAGAGCCTCCGAGCATGTGGAGTACGCCTCAACCCGGAAAAATGTATATTCGGGGCACAAGCAGGAAAGCCGGTAGGGTACTTAGTTTCGAGCAGGGGAATCGAAGCTAGCCCAACACAGATAAGCGCATTGCAAAGGATGGCTCCACCAGAGAATTTGAAGCAAGTGCAGAAGCTACCAGGAAGGCTCGCAGCACTTAGCAGGTTCCTGGCCAGGTCAGCAGAGCGGAGCCTCCCAATTTTCAAAGCTCTGAAAGGGTCTGAAAGCTTTAAGTGGACACCGGAGTGTTAGAAGAGCTTCGAGGATATAAAAGCATACCTCGAAAGATTATCAACTTTGACCGTTCCCCTTCTAGAAGAAACACTGCTCCTATATCTTGCAGCAACAGGTTCAGCAGTATTGGTCCGGGAAGTTGAGCTTAAAGGAAAGCTGGTGCAGAACCCAGTTTATTTTGTGTCGGAGGCATTGTCCGGAGCTAAAGTCAGATACTCTGAGCTCGAGAAGCTTGCTTATACCCTAGTAATGGCCTCGCAAAATATAAGGCATTATTTCTTGGCGCATAACCTGATCGTCCCTACATCGTATCCTCTTGGAGATATGCTCCGAAACAAAGATTCTACAGGCAGGATTGGAAAATGGGCGGTCGAGCTAGCACCCTTCGGAATCTCCTTCACGGCAAGAACAGCTATTAAATCCCAAATCATAGTCGATTTTGTAGCAAAGTGGACTCCATCTGCTATTTGGGCCCCAGAAGAACCCTCCGAAGGTTTATGGGCAATATTTTCTGACGGAGCTTATCAAGCATCCGGTGCCGGAGCAGGGGCCGTCATCATATCACCATCAGGGCAGAAGGCCATGTATTCTGCGAGGCTCAACTTCAGAACCACTAATAACATCGCCGAGTACGAAGGAATCTTGCTAGGCCTCCGAAAGGCTAAAGCGCTCGGAGTCGCAAGGATAGTGATTAAGACAGATTCCCATGTCGTCGCAGGGCATGTTGATAAAAGCTTTCAAGCAAAGAATCCACATCTAGCACGATACCTTGAAGAAATCCGCAAGGCCGAAGCAGCATTCAGAGGATTTACAGTTTGGAGTATCCCTCGTGCAGAGAATCAACTTGCAGATATTCTTGCAAAGGCTGCAGCAGGGGCGGTGGACCTTCCGGAGGGTGCTTTCTACGAAGAACTAGCGCAGCCAGCAGCTGTTCAGTTACCCTCTTCGGAAGTACTGTGCATTCCGATTACCGATTGGCGGGCTCCGATTATGAACATGTTGCAAAGTAGCATAAACCCTCTCGAAGGTCCAGAAGCCCAAAGGTTGCAAGCAAGAGCTCGAAATTACAAGCTTATCGACGGAGTTTTATACAAAGCTGGAGTGTGTTCACCTCTACTTCGATGCATCTCCCAGCCCGAAAGTCAAGACATACTTCGAGACATTCATGAAGGCTTGTGCGAAGGCCATTTAGCCCCTCGTGCGCTAGCTGGCAAGACGCTTCGACAAGGGTTTTATTGGCCAGCTATAGTAAGAGATTCGGAGGAACTGGTTTGAAAATGCCAAGGCTGCCAATGGATGGGCAGACGAAGCCATCGCCCGCCAACCCAGCTTCAAGTTATTGCCCCAGTATGGCCAATGGCTAGATGGGGCATGGACCTCATAGGCCCTTTCCCAATGGCAAAAGGCAGCTTGAAGTTTGCGGTAGTAGCAATCGAGTATTTCTCAAAGTGGGTTGAAGCGGAGCTGTTGACAGCTATCACCTCAAGGAATGTGAAAAAATTTTTCTGGCAGAACATTATATGCAGGTTCGGAGTGCCAAGGGAGTTGACGGTGGATAATGGAACCTAGTTCGAAGCTGACACCTTCCAAGCATTTTGTGAAGATCTGGGCATTAAGTTGTGCTTCGCTGCGGTGCGCCATCCACAATCCAACGGAGCCGTTGAGCGAGCCAACGGGAACATCCTCTCCGGGTTGAATCGCGGAATCGTTGGCTTGGCCAAGGGGCTGTGGGTCGAAGATCTTCCTAAAGTCTTGTGGTCCATTCGAACCACTCAAACCAGGTCCACAGGTTTCACCCCATTTAGATTACTATTCAGAGATGAGGCCATGACTCCGACGGAGCTCAGAGGTGGATCCCTTCGAGTAGTTCAACCTGGAGACGAAGGTGACAGGAGCACTTCGCTGGATTTGTCAGAAGAAACAAGGCTTCGAGCTGTCTCCAATCTGACTAAGTACCAGGACCACACAAAGACATGGTATGACCCGAAGATAAAGCTAAATGAGCTAAAACCTGGTCATCTAGTGTTGCGAAGTGTAATAGCTCCGGGGAAGCTAGGAAAAAAATGGGAACGACCATATGTTATCTTACGCTCAGGGCGCCCCGGATCGTTTAAATTAGCTAATCTAGAAGGGGAAGAGTTGAAGCATGCATGGCATGCGGAGCACCTTAAGCGTTATTTCGCTTAGGGGATCCTTGTAATCGCTTGTAAAGTTTTCCTTTGTATAAAATAAAGAGAAGGGTTGGATTTTGTTTGCTCTTCGAACATCCCTTACTCCTGATGGACGCATCGGGAGGACGGAGATGCTTGCAGAGTCAAGCAATTTTCTTAAGACCTAGGCAACTACCTGCGAACCATTGGTTCAAGGGCTCCGCTACCACCCTACGGATTCCAGGCTCCGGCTTGTTAGGATCTGTAGAAGAGTCTAAGGACTTTAAAAAAATAGACTTTTGGCCTCCGGGTACGAAGTATCTGTAAAAGAGCCGAAGGTGGCCACCCTATGGATTCCAGGCTCCGGCTTGTTAGGATCCGTAGAAGAGTCTAAGGACTTTAAAAAAACAGACTTTCGGCCTCCGGGTACGAAGTATCTATAAAAGAGCCGAAGGTGGCCAAACTATGGATTTCATGCTCCGGCTTTGTCAAGATCCGTGCAAAAAAAAGAGAGAGGGAGTCGCGAAGTAGTAACACCAAAGTACAAATGATAAGTGTAATTCGAAGCATCCGGTTGTTCGGAGTATCATTGTGCCTGGCGAACCGTTTTCTACAGTAAAGGATCCCCCACCCACAAAGGGGGGTCGGAGGATAGGAACCACACGACATACTTTCGAAGCATTTCACATTAAATCATTATACTTATACTTTTACATCAAGAAAAGTTTTGGTCCAAGCCTAGGAAAAATCGAAGACCCTGTCGGCATCTAGAGCTACCTCTCCGGCTACTCTGCCCTTTGGAGCTCGAAGCTGTTGGCTTGGCCCTCTTCGTTCGAACGCTTCTCTTTTTCTTGGAGGCTTGTAGTTTCTTTTGCTCTTCTTGAAGCTCCGCCCACGTCAAGAGCCTTTCGGAGTCAGCCTCCACAGGGTCTTTGGCCCGGTACTCCGAGTCGGACTAGTCCGTAGGTTCGAAAGATGAGGATACCTTCGCCTTCTCCTCCTCTTTAATATAAGCCAAGACATCTTGGCAAACTTCAAGGGTTATCTCCCCTCCATCTCCGCGAGGAACAGAGAAGTGAGAGCAGCGGTAAGGCCTTAAGCCCTCAAGGTTTGCCCACTCCTTTCGGAGCTCGTCAGTAATTTCCAACAGTTCGAGGTCATGGCTCGAAGGGCATGACAAAACCTAAAAAAGAACAGAACACCCAAGACAAGTTTCTCGTTTATAGATTTTCCATTAATAAAAAGGGCCTTACAAGACTTCCTATACATAATAACCCTAAAAAGCTAGACCTGCGGGTCGGTTGGCGGAGCAGGAATGATAGGGGCTGGTGAGGCAGGAAGCGGTGGCCTTGTTTGTGCTTGCTTCTGCCTGCGGGCTTCGTCGATCCAAGCTTTAGCTGCGACCTTGTGGTCCGTCTTCCAGGTTGACCAGAAGGCTTCCCAGGCCAAGGCTACATCCAAAGATGGCCGCAGCAAGTCGTCGGACGCGAAGCTTCCAGGGGTCGAACCCCCGACTGAGCCGAGGGGGATCTGAAGAGACTCGAGGTGACGAAGAACCCCGATGCCAGCGCACTGCCCGGAGTTTTCTCCGTACCGAATGCCGGAGTTCATCATCAGCGATGAAGCCACTTGGATCCTCTTCAACTTCCGGTCGAGGGGCTCGAAGGTCGCAGCAGAAGACGAAGGGCACATAGTGCCGAAGTACTCCAAGGTACCCTGAAGAGCCTCCAAGGTACGTTCCGCCATGCTGGAGTTCTTCTTCTCCACTGCTTCCAGCCCTGTAGCAGTCGCAGATACCTCGGCCACCTGGAGCATTAAAGAGCCCTTCCGGGCCATTGCCTGATTGAGAGCCCCCTGGAGCTCCACCAACTGTGCACTCGAAGCAGCAGCTGCTTGGCGGAGCCTTTCAACTTCCGCCCGAAGGACGACGCGCTCAGCCTCGACCTCTTGGGCAGAGGAGCGAAGTGCATCGCTGTCTTGTCGTGCCATCCGGAGGGCTTCGTCGGACACTGCCCTAGCCCTCCGTTCCTCTAGGTTTTCTTCCTCCAGCCTAAGGGATCTCTCGTTGGAGTCGTTAAGGGCCGTCTGGAGGGTGGTAACCTTCCTTTTGAGTCGATTAACCTCAACCTCATTGGAAGTTGCTGCCGCTCTAGCAAGGACAAATTGCTGCAAAAATAACAAGTAAGTACCAAAGTGTTTATAATCACTAATACGGAGGAGCTATGATGTTATTTCATACCTGAAGGGCAGCCCTTTCGAGGGCTGAGTTGAGTGCCGGAGCCCTAGCCTCGCTCAAGACGGAGACCAAGTCCGAATAGGCGATATCCTGGCTTTTCTCTGCCAGGGGCTCCATGAGCCTTCGAAGGCCCTCCCAATGCTCCAAGAACGGAGCCGACAGAGGAAGCCAAGATAAGGCTTGAAGGTCATCTGCTGTGGCCTCATCCTCCGAATTGCCAACGGAGGTTGCTGTATGGCCAGGAAGAAGGCCGATGCTAGATATGCTCTTGCCTCTCCCCGGCACAAAAGAAGGCAAGGAAGGCGAAGCAGGAATACCCCGATCATCGGCAGCTACCCCTTCGACCAAAGCCGCTGCAGCAGGGGCAACCTCGACAGTCGGAGCCGCCACTGCAGGGGCGACCTCCGTCACCAAGTCCGTCCTGACGGGCGCATCCTCCGTTCCGACAGGCGCATCCTCCGCTTTGACGGGCGCGTTCTCCGCCATCAAGCTCAGAGCGTTCGAAGGCACAGGGGGTCCACTCGAGCAGCAGCCTTCGAAGATGCAGGAGCTTCGAGCGCCGACGGAGCATCGATACCCCTAGAGGTACCTATTTTGTTAACAAAGTTAATAAGCATATTTCTAGAAACAGTTTGCAGGTATTGGTCAAAAAGGGAGCTTCTGGGAGTACCTTCGGGAGCCTCATGGGGTAGGATCGCTGGATCCTCCAGGACCTCGTACATCTGAAGGATGTCAGCGAAGTCATCTCCCGAGGCCCTTTCATCCGCATTTCCTGCCGGGCCGTGATTTCCGCCGTAACCACCTCTGGTGTGGGCGAGTTGGGAGTGGCGGAGCCCGACTCCACATGTACGATGATGGGCGCAGGGGGAACCTCCCCTAGGTCTTCATCATCGGCTAGGAGGTAGCTCTCGAAGGCCGTCGTAGTCTGAGCGTCAGAGTCCTCCAGCTCTTCGGAAGCTGAGCTCCGGGCGTCCAGTGACGAAGCCGACGAGGTCGGAGCCAGCTGCCGAGGGGGCTTCACTGTTTTCTTCCTCTTGGATGGCTGCTTGCTGGCTTTCTTGGATGGTTCAGCAGTGACCTTCCTTTTGCGAGCAGCTGCTCCGGTCGAGGCGAAGTCAGGAAGAGGAGGGGGCTCCATCCCGAGAGCTCCCCACACTCTGTTGGAACGCTCCCAGCGTCCCACCAGCTCTAGCCTCTTTTGCTTTTCGGCCACCGAAGGGGCTCCGAGGACTCGTTCGATGGCTCGAACTATGTCCTCCGGAGCCAACGCCAGAGGAGCCGCTGAAAGAGAAGGGTATGGTATCATAAGTATAATCATTTCCTTCATCTAATACAATGCTGCAGGAAATGAAGCCTTACCCAGGGTTCGAAGATCTCCCTCTGAGGCCTCTTGGAACATGATCGGCTAGTTAGCTCCGAGAGGAGGGATCCGAAGGGCGATAAACTCTTCGGCCAGATCGTGCATACTCATGCGGCGAGCTACCGAAATGAGCAGCCCTAGCCTCGTCGAGAGCAGGCTAGGGTTCGGGGAGATCTCCGCCTCCTTCCGGAACCAAATCTCCTGGAGAGGACCTGCGAGGGGGGAGTCCTCTCCGACTTCGGCGTAAAACCACCGAAGTATCCAATTTGTGTACCATCTGTCATTGATGGCCTTTGAAGGGAAGTGAAGGGCATGCTCCCTCCGTAGTTGGAAATTGACGCTGCCGAAAGCTATGGTCACCTTAGAATCCCTAGGCCCGTCTTGTGGCTTCGGCTAGCATGTGGCCTCGTGGGTTGCGGCGAAGATTTCGGAGCGCCTTCGCATCCCTCTGCCCAGAGCGCCCATTCGAAGATGGCTAGGAGTGCAATGGCGTTGGGAGATAGTTGAGGTAAGGTTATGTGGAACAAGTCTAGTACCTCCACCAAGAAATCCACGGCTGGAAGCCCCAAGCCTGCTTCAAAAAACGCTTCGAAGACCACCACCTCTCCGCTTTGTGGCCTTGGAGTTGACTCCGGTCTAGGGACCCAAGTCCTCAATCTGGCGCCCAGTTTCCCGTCCACGGCCTCTTCAATGGACTCGGCGGTGCTCACGGATTGACCGATGAGGAAGCTTTGGGCGATCTTCTTCTTGGAAGGCGGACGAAGCTCCCGTGGATTCTTGGGCCAGGCGCCGCCCGAAGTCCCCACCATTACCACTGTTGCCGAGGCGGCCCAAGCCTGCCTCTGCACAAGAGTGCCGGCTGCCGCTGGAGCGGTGTGGCTAGTTCTCGCCATTCACTCGGATGCTCAAGAGGTTGAAGGATTGGGGAAAGTAAATCGCGAGTACAGGAAGCGGTAAAAAGCCTCGGTTAATCCTTGTCTTTCCCTTTTATAACCGCTCATCGGGTGCTACTCTTCGATTGCTTTCACACTGCAGGATCGGTTTCTATCGTTGGCAAGTGGGTCCAGAAAATGGAACGGCGAGCAACCGCCGTAAAAATCGACTGTTACCTTTTATAGTGTGTAACGGTTACTTGTGCCGTAATGGCTATAATCAAACGGCTCTTCACGACGTTTGCGCTCCGAAACGGTTCTCTTCCCAGTACGTGTTCCCATCGTATAAGGAACCTGAAGGGGGAGGTTCAAACACTTTGGATTCGAAGTCCTCTGTGAGTAATAACATGTCCGAATCCCCTTTAAGTCTCAAAAAATAGAAATGTCCCTTTCGTATACTGCCTTCTTTCTAAACAGGTTAACTACAGAGAGGCGTATTCGAGGGGCTACTGTTGGGGGAAATTACTCCCTTTTTCAGGACTTAAAGATTAGTACCTCAAAGGCTAAGAAGAGCTCCGAAGCTGGCGAGCAGTCGTTCGGAGGTAGAGGCGTCAAGCCGAAGGGGGCAGCGAAGCGAAGCCTTGATGAACCCTCCGAATGGAAGATAAAGGCCCCGAAGCTGAAGGACAAGATTGATGAGATGTTTGGCTTATCCATCTACCTTGTAGTGTTTTACCTTTTATAACCTTGTTCCTGGCACCGAATAGGTTCCACTATGACGGTTGTAATCTAGGGGTAATTAGGTCTTTTCCTTATGCATTTTACCTATAAATACCCCCCTCCATACCCTGTAAAAGAGATCCCCCGGAACAAGTTATTCAATACACACATTCGGACTACTTGAGCTATTATCCAACTCGGAGGTTCGAGGCAGTCCTACAGCACAAACTCTTTGTTTGTTCGTTCTTGATCTCAGAGAACTTGTTGGTGCAACTTTTGCGCCAACAGTATACTACCACAAAACGTCCTATAAAGTGTCGTAGGACTTCATTCATCAAGCGCATGAAGGTACTAGGTGCATTAGTAAGTCCAAAAGGCATGACAAGCCACTCATATAATCCAAACTTTGTTTTAAAAGAAGTTTTCCATTCATCACCTAGTTTCATGTGAATTTGGTGGTAGCCACTACGGAGATCGATCTTAGTAAAGATAATGGCACCACTAAGCTCATCAAGCATGTCATCCAATCTAGGAATAGGGTGTCGATATCGAATGGTTATATTATTAATAGCACGACAATCAACACACATGCGCCAACTACCATCCTTCTTAGGCACCAAAAGAACGGGTACTGCACAAGGACTAAGGTTTTCACGGACGTACCCACGATCAAGGAGGTCCTGTACTTGGTGCTGAATTTCTTTTGTCTCCTCTGGATTGGTACGGTACGCTGCACGATTAGGAAGAGACGCCCCTGGGATCAAATCAATTTGGTGCTCGATGCCGCGTATCGGTGGCAGCCCGGGTGGTATCTCAGTAGGAAAAACATCGTTAAACTCCTGCAAAAGGTCAGTGACTGCAACAGGAACAGAGCTAGGAATGTTCGCAAGTGAAAACAGCACGTTTGTGCAAATCAAGCCATATATCAAGGGAGTATCATCACAAATTTCAGTAAGGTCAGTTTTAGTTGCAAGCATGGCACGTCCTTTCAAATTAATAACTTGTGATGAAAGAGGAGAAGCAACTTTATCTTTCTGTTGCCTCAAAAGCGTCTTAGCTACTTGCTGATTTTCAGAAGGTTGTGTGCTCTTTTGTGCGTCCTTAGCATGTTTTTCTTGTTCAAATTTCACAATTTCAGCAGGAGTCATAGGAAGCAATGTAACTTTCTTTCCTTTATACATAAATGTGTACTTATTGCTCCTACCATGGTGTGTAGCATCAGTATCATACTCCCAAGGTCTACCAAGTAACAAAGAACATGCTTGCATTGGTACTAAATCAAAATCAGCGACTCCGAAGTAGGTACCAATGGAAAATCTGATGTGGGCAGTTTGTGTTACCTTGACCTTACCGCTATTGTTGAACCATTGCACGTGGTAAGGGTGTGGATGTGCACGGGTGGGAAGTTGAAGCTTAGTTACCATGTCGTGGCTCACCAAATTGTTGCAACTACCGCTGTCGATGATGACACGTACACGACGGTAATTGACGATGAAGAAGGTCTGAAACAGATTATTCCGTTGTGCCCGATCGTCCTGCTCCATGTGAGTGCTCAAGACACGTTGTACAATAAGTGCTTCATGGTCGGCAGAGGCATCCGGTGCAAAAACAGCATCATCGTCGGAAGCATCGTAATCTCCTGCAATGTTAGCAGCAAGTGCGTATTCATCTTCAACATCACTAGCACTTTCATAGCCACCGTCTTCCGTAGCAATATAAGTCCGCTGACTAGGGCAGTCCTTCATAACGTGGCCGAATCCTTTGCATCGGTGACACTGGATCGCTGCAGAACGTGCAGTAGAGGCCGCCGAGGAGGTGGGCTTGGCTGGCGCCTTGGATGTTGCAGCCTTGGAGCTCTTAGCCTGGGCGGTAGATGTAGAAGGTGCTGATGTAGCTGCCGGTCGAGAAGGTGGTGGTGGTCGTTGCTGCTGCCCACTTGAGCGTGAAGTGGCACCACCAATGTTGGTCCTCATGCTGCATTGTGGTTGTTGGCGACCCTGCAATTCTTTTTCTGCAAGTATAGCAAGGTGGAAAAGACGAGTGATAGTATTGTATTCTTTATAATCAATGATATCCTGAATTTCACGTCTTAAACCACCATAAAAACGGGCCATTTTATCCTCATTGTCCTCCTCAATTTCAGCACGCATGCAACCTATTTGCAACTCTTGATAATACTCCTCTACCAATTTATTTCCTTGGTTTAGGCGCTGCAATTTTTTTCTCAAATCACGTTTATATGAAGGAGGAACCCATCTACCACGCATTTGCCGTTTTAACATATCCCGGTTTTGTGGTTCATTGCCAACCTGAACTATTTCAGTCCACCAAAGAAGAGCATATCCAGTGAAGTCACTAGTAGCTAAGCGCACACGGTGGATAGAAGGAACCATGTGAGCATTAAATTTTTGTTCGACTGACATCTCCCAATCTAAATATACATCTGGATCATAGGTGCCAGCAAAATGAGGTACTGAAAATTTTACCTTAGAGTAGGGATCATTGTTCCTACGGTTGTCATTGTTACCTCGAGGATGGCGGTTGTGGTGGCCGCCCATACCTTGACGATTGAACTGAAAGCGATGATGTGCAGCCTCGTCAGGGTCAATGCCATTGTTCCTAGTATAGGATAGGTCGTCTTCATCCTCAACATGGTCGTCTTCCTCCTCAACATGGTCGTCGTCGGCTTGTGCAGCAGGCAAATGTGTCTCCAGGGCAGTCATCCGGTCCACTAGGTCAGCCACAGTACGCGCGAGACGTTCGATGGAGTGTTGGGTCTGCCGCTGAGACTCCAGTAGAGCACGTCGTGAGACACACTTATTAAAATCAGATGGAGGGGTACCGTTGTTATCTGCCATGTTAGTGAAAAGACAAAACAACAAAGAATAATCCTGATGGGAAGCAACTAGGTGGAGTGGTGGGTGTGTGGTGGAAGCAATCTGTCAAGCGCCTTACCCACGCTTGCAAGTGTTCTTACCATGCCGCAGTGAGGTCACCGGCCTACAGGTGAAAAACCAGGTGGAGGGTGGTGGTGATTGCAAGATGTGAACCTGTCCTGACCAAGAGAAGGTGTAGCTTGGAAGGCAAAGTAAGTAGCAAGGAATAGCGATAGTAATAACAGTTAAACCAAGTTCAATAAGTGTTCCCTAGTACTCGTCAAAGTTGCTGGCCTTAGTGCTCCCAAGGTGAAAATTCAAGCAATAGAGGGAAACTATGTGCCCAAAATTCAAGTGGAGGTAGCACAAGGTAGCAAACGACAGGACTGGTTCTCTTTTGCTTCGCTACTTCTCGTTTCTTTTCTTTTCTCTTTTTTTTCACTATATTTTTTTAAACAAGGATGACAAGAGATGCAACCACAAAAATTGGCACCTGCAACTGAGGTGGGATGTGGTTCACAGAAATTCAACAAGTTCTCTGAATGACGTACAAAAACTTTGACCAATTTTTTCTTTATCTTCCTGATTTTTTTTGGCAATTCTAATGAAGGCTAATAGGGGAACCCGTGTTAGGGTCAGCTCCGAATTGAGTCAAGAAAATGCTCAAAAAATTTCAGATTTTTCTGACAAACGAGCGAAAAGTTATGCCTGTTTTACCGAAGGGGGTCACAAGGACTCGATGTGGAAAACGACTAGGGTTGTGGAGGGGGGGTTTCGGGTGGGGGGGATTTTTTGAGACACAAGATCAACTACTGCTCAAATGACACAAAGGGGGGATTAAACCAGCAACAAGACTCGACCAAGAACACAAACTCAACAAAGTTAAAAACTGAAATTAAAATCGCAAGGCACAAAGGGGTTTTCGATGGGGATTTTTTTGTGAGGGTTTTCTGGACTCTAGGTAAAAACAAACGAAGATCGAGATTACCTAACGGGAAATCTGAGCTCTGATACCAACTAATGGGGGATTGGTCCCGATCTTCCGCTAGGTAAGGATAACTTGGATTGGTGGAGAATCTCGACGTTGACGATCCAAGGCTCCGGTCCGGCGGATCAAAACCTTGCAATCGCTACACCACCGTCTCCATTGGTTATCAACCACGCAGGGTGCGATTGACCTCGCCACGAAGGCTAGTTCCTGCAAAAGAACCAAAGAACACTAGCAAGAACAGGAAGAAAACAAGTCGAATGCCAAATCACAGATGAACTATGATGAGGAGAGGTTTCACAAACGCTGATGTAGTAGCCAATCGGTCTGGTGCAGGAGCGAGATCTAAACACACAAGTGTAGATGCAAACAAAGCAAAACCTAACCCTAATGGTGGCTGGTGAGAGTTATATAGGGCGTGGGCAGCCTGTAGGAGGCGCACACGACTCGGACTATGGGCCAACACGGCCTCCAACTCAGTACAAGGTCCAACTCGGCCCAGTTCTATCACGCAGGACTGTTTCAGTCACACGGGACGACTCGAAAATTCAAATGAGGCGAAACCAACGCCAAAAGATCTGTCTTCTCCTTAGCTTTCCAAAAAGTCCAATAACGTGCCAATCGGACTTCGTATGAGGAAGTTATGCCCATTTTGGTGCATGGTGGTTGATGTAGTCCAAACCAGCGAATTCTTGACTTCAAATCATCTGTGCGACTCCGTCTTCAACTCCAACTCTTCTATTTCATCTCCCATGTTCCTAAGCAACAAAATATCACTAGTATTCAGTAGCATCCCATCCAAACAAATATTAACATAGTTGCTAAGGAAAGAATTAACCTCATGATTCAAGCGACGGGCGTGGGCGCGTGTGATTGGTCCCTGTAATTGCATTGTAGGTTGATGGTGCATGTGTGTATCATGCTGGTGCATGTGTGTATCATGCCGGTGCATCTATGTATCATGCTGGTGCATGTGTGTATCGTGTGAAGTGATGTCCTCATCACGAAAGGTGGACTCAGTCAAGGCTTTGCCGTAACAGATGAACTACGGAAATGAAAACATCAGACGCCAACACATACCGAGGCCAACCTTCGTAAGTATCTAGATCCCCGATGAGATAAATAGATCGAAGGCTGCTACGTAGGAGATATGGGGAGAAGCCGAACGGGAAGTACTTAAGGAAATATTGGGCGATCGTTCGGACAAAGCAGAAAGATATACACGCAAAACAACTAATACCGATGGTATCGCTTTCAGACAGCCGATGTGGAGGCATGACCCTTAGACACAAAAAGCTCAAGACCAATCCCAGGAATCAGTGATAAGTATACTACAAAGAACACATCCTTATGGCATTTTATGAGAGGGAGTTGTGTTATTGCATTTACATTCATGTATATGCCTTTGAATTATTGTCTTTGATCATGTTGGACCGGAAACGGCGACCAGAGGGGGGGTGAATGGGAGCTTTTAAAATTTCAGACTAAAAACAGCCTTCGGTTTTAATCCTATCTCCTGCGGAACAGGCTTCGAAAACTACCTTTGAAGGTCTGGTTCGGAGGTACTTCGACAGCTCCGAACACAGGCTTCGCAGGAGCAAAAGTTCGAAGCCAAGAAGACTTCGCTCCACTAACAACCCTCGAAAATCTACTCTGCTAAGTCAGTGCAGGCTCCGCACACGGGGTGCTTCGAGCAGGCTTCGCACTTCACCCTTCGCAAGAGTGGACAGCCCTCTGAGGACTTCGACCAAGTACTTGGCAACAGCAACTGGTGCTGGGCTTCATACACGAAGGTCTAAACGCACACAAACGGACTTCGCTAAGGGCTTCGACACAAGAAGCAAAACGGGCCTCGATCAGGGCTTCGCTAGTGAGCTGTGAGGTCTGGCCTCAAGTTACACAGAGCGAACGCACGCTGAAAAACACATTTCGCACAGAAACAACCTTCGCCTAGACAGGCTTCGGTGCACTACAACTAGCGAGGTATGTAACGCGAGCTCAAGCAAAAAGCACAAAGAAGCAGGGCTTCGCCGCTTGAACAAGGAACACAAAAATATTTGAACTCTGGATGAATACAGCGAGGTATGTGGCTACAGGAGCTCAACAGTAAATGCTCAAAGTGTTAAATGTTACCTACCGAGCCCCCATATTTATAGCCCACAGTTCACCCAAAGGAAGTGACTACTTTACCCCTAGGGTTTACATTGATTTTGTCTCTACAGAACTAAGGGGTACAAAAGGTAGTCCACCTTTATTCTGGAGGCTTCTCTGACAGCTTTTGCAGAGGGGACAGCGTCAGCTTTTTGAAGAGCAGACAGTGTCAGCCTTTGCAGTCTTTGACCTTCTGCAGCCTCCCTTCGCACGCGAGGGTGCGGTAGCTTCGGCGAGAAGCCTTGAGCCTGGTGGCCTTCGCTTCGCCGAAGATAGCCTCCGATACAGTGACGGTTTTGAGCCGAAGCCGTCAAAGCCCTTGGGCCTTCGCACCAACACCTCCGGAGTGGACCACCACGGCTTCGTAGCTTCACCCAGCTCGAACTCCGTCAGTCCGTGTACCGAAGCCATGCAGGCCGAAGTACCACAAGTCAACCACACTCCGGAGCTAGCCTTGCTCCGAAGCCTCTCACACTCCGAAGCCCCCACCTTCAGAATACCACCCTTCGAAGTCCCTCCTTCGTCCAAGGCCTCCGCATGAAGCATTCCATGAGCACTTCGTCGCAGTGTCTCTCCCCGAGCACACTCCTCGACGAGCCTCACCCGGACCATGCCTTCAATGCGCCTCGACTTCTGAGACCTTCGTCGGGCACCTTCGAATGTCTCCCTCCGGAGCACACTTCGAATTCCTTGCCTCCGCAGAGGACTTGATCCATCCTACTCCGAAGTCACTCCATCCGGAGTACCTTCGAAGTGCCTCACCTCCGAGGACTTTGTCTCGGAGCACCTTCAGCCGGAGCCATGCTCCGCACTTACTGCCTTCACCTGGCACGTCTCGACCCGAGGACCGACCCGGACCACCTTCGCAGCCACCGTGACGAAGCTCCCCGCTCCCCTGGCATCAAGCCTCCCGCTTGACCCAAGTTCACCCGCTGCGAACCTTGTCCGTCGCCTCCGAAGTCCCTGCGCACCACATACAAACAGACAAGTGTATCCATTACTCCGGAGACCTCTCCGGGTTAGCAACCTCCGGTACACACTCCGATGTACCGCCCAAAGTACCGAAGCCATCGGTACACACCCAGTCATCGTGTACTGTCGGACCCCTCCGGCAAGCACACTCCGCTGCAACAGCTGCAGCAACCAAACACCGAACACCCTTCGGTGAAACCACCTCCGAAACCCCTACGGAGGTACCCTTCGAACAGAGGGTAAAAGCCTGTCAATCACTCATCACAAACACTGAAACCAACCCTTGGTTTCTCAATCTCCCCCTTGATGAGTGCATTGACAACCAAATCCAAGTTCAAGAAAATTTAAAAATTTTCAGCACACAAGTGACCATTAAAAAACTCAGAAAAGAGCCAAATCATGTCACTTGATAAAAGAATTTTCCTCCCCTGTTTTCAAAAGAGTAAAAAGCCCCTTCGGCAATAAAAACTCCCCCTGAGTTAAGTTTTCCCTTTGGCAATAAAGAATCTTCTCCCCCTTTATGTCAAATGTTCTCCCCCTTTGGAAATTATACCCCTTGCGGCAGAGAACGAAGCAAGTCTCTCCCTTTTGAGAAATTTCTCCCCCTTTGGCAATGCAAGTATCAAGGAGCATGTAGAAGATGCAAAGCTTCGAAATGAGCAGAATTGCAAAGACATATGAAGCAAAAATATGCCAACAATAACACCAATGATCATGGGCTCAGCTCAAATTAACATTCTCTAAAAAACATGATGAAGCATGTGATTTGATCATTTTTGAAATAAAAATCATCACCACTTAGTCACGGAAACTAGACGAGTAAAAGCAAGGACTGCGCAAAGCTAGTCAATTTCTACTCTAGACAGACAAGTCCAGTTCAAATGGAGCATAAAAAGCAAACTTGATAAGCAATGAATTTTTGTTGGTCTTTTCTTAGTGCCAGGGGTTATTTGTTTGTCCACCTTATACTTTCCAATCAGGCCAAGTCTAGGCATGAAAACCATAAGAAGCTTGAGGCAATGATTTTGGCAGACACTACACTATTCCAGTTCAGACCAATGTGCAATGGTAAGCAGTCTAGAATAGGGTAGTGCGACAAACAAACCCACCTGGATCTTTCATCTTAACGCATGCAAATCACGGAATTTTTATTTTAACCAAGTGAACCAATTGATTGGTACGTTATGAATATCCATGAAAATTGAGAACAATTTTTCAAGTTGCAATTTTTAGCATCCAAAGAAGTGTGTCTTGCTATCAAGCAGATAAAAGATAGCTAAAGCAGTCCTGCCTAAACATGCTAGATTCAGGACTAAGCAGTGAGCACGATTTGACTTTGAAAATAAAACATCATGCACATGAATGTTTCAGATAAATTAACAAGAGCTGAGCTGTCATGAGTTCATGAGTTATAAGCAGGCATATAAATGCAAAAGATGTAAATGCAATTTAGCACACAATTAGCACAGGCATATCCATCTAAAACTGCTCCCCCTCACAAAATGTCGTAAGGGTGACAATTGCCAAGTTCCCCACGCAAGTAAGCAAATCGAGAAGCATCGAGGGGTTTTGTAAAAATGTCGGCAAGCTGGTGTTGGGTATCAACATATTGAAGTTCAATATCACCCTTCTCATTGTGATTTCTGAGAAAATGATACCGCACATCAATGTGTTTGGTTCTGGAATGCTGAACCGGGTTGTTTGCAATACAAATAGCGCTAGTGTTATCACAGAAAAGTGGAACACTCTTATAATCTAACCCAAAATCCCGCAAAGTGGAAACCATCCACAAAATCTGAGAGCAACAGCTAGCGGCAGCAACATATTCGGCCTCAGCCGTCGATTGTGCAACACTAGACTGTTTGCGGGAAGACGAGCAAACCAGAGAAGTACCTAGAAAATGACAAGTACCAGAGGTACTCTTCCTATCAATCCTACACCCAGCAAAATCCGCATCGGAATAACCTCGAAGACATAAAGATGAAGATGCTGAATACCATATGCCAAATTCAAGGGTATGTTTGAGATACCTTAGGATGCGCTTTACCGCTTGGCGGTGCGAAGCTCGTGGTGAAGCCTGAAAACGAGCGCACAGACACACTGCGAAGTGTATGTCTGGCCTCGTGGCAGTCAAGTAGAGGAGGGAGCCGATCATGCTTCGGAACTCCTTCTGATCTACGGCTTCTCCATCTTCGTCAGGGTCCAATGCTACAGATGTAGCCATTGGAGTGGCGAGGGGCTTCGCATCGGACATGTCGAACTTTTTGAGCAGGTCCTTGGTGTACTTTGTCTGGTGGACAAAAGTACCTTGTTTGCTTTGCTTGATTTGCAAACCAAGGAAAAAGGTGAGTTCACCCATCATTGACATTTCAAATTCCCTGCTCATGGTATCTGCAAACTCGGCAACCAAAGCATGAGAAGAGCCACCAAAGATGATATCATCCACATAAATCTGAACTAGGAGGAAATCTTTGCCATGCTTGAGAGTAAACAGTGTTTTATCAACAGAGCCCATCAAATACCCTCGCTCAAGCAGAAAAGACTTCATACCACGCCCGAGGGGCCTGCTTGAGTCCATAAAGAGCCTTATGAAGTTTAAGGACTTTATGTGGGTACTTGGGGTTTTCAAAACCAGGGGGTTGTTTTACATAAACATCTTCACCTATGAAGCCATTAAGAAAAGCACTTTTGACATCCATTTGATAGAGTTTGAATCCCCGGGATGTCGCAATGGCAAGCAAAATCCTAATGGCCTCAAGGCGAGCAACAGGTGCAAAAGTTTCAGTAAAATCAATCCCTTCTAGTTGAGAAAAGCCCTGAGCTACAAGTCTAGCCTTGTTTCTAACTATAGTCCCATCCTCCCCTTGTTTATTTTTGAAAATCGATTTTGTTCCAATGAAGTGAACATTTGGTGGAGGATCAACTAAAGTCCAGACTTGATTTCTCTCAAAATTTTCAAGTTCCTCATGCATGGCATTGATCCAACTAGAATCAGAAAGTGCATGACTAACATCTAAGGGCTCGAAAGAAGCAACGAAAGCTGAATCAATAAAGTGAGCATGAGAACGTGTTACCCTTTGATCAAGCTCACCAATGATCTGCTCGGGAGGGTGCATCCTTTGAACATGGTGTGGTGCCTCGCGGTGGGATGCAGTCTCCCCCTCAACTTGTGCGTTGGAGTGGTCCAAGATGACCGATGTTGAGGTAGTCGCTTCGGGACCTCGTGCCGAAGTGGTCGAAGCGGGGTCGGCTTCGGGGGTCGATGTCGAGGGTAGCAGGGATTCATCCTCGAATTCTCCGGGATCTTCTTCTTCAAATAAGGTCTGTTCCATGTCGTGTTCATTTGCCTGTTCCAAAGCAGAACTAACAGAGGGTGTTGATTCATCAAAAGTCACATCACATGACTCGATGACAGTGTTAGTTTCCAAATTAAAAACACGATAAGAATGACCATGAGTAGTGTAACCCAAAAAGATCCCGTCAGAAGAGCGCGACTCAAATTTATCCAAGTTACCACGTTTTAGGATAAAGCAGCGACAGCCAAAAACTCGAAGATGAGTAACCTTGGGCTGTCTCCCAAAACGCAGCTCATAAGATGTCAAATTTAAAATTGAGCGCAAGAAGATTCGGTTTGAGATGTAACAAGCAGTGTTCATTGCCTCAGCCCAGAATTTTCTAGGAGTCCTATGCTCATCAAGCATCGTCCTAGCCATCTCAACCAAAGTGTGGTTCTTCCTCTCAACAACACCGTTTTGTTGAGGAACCCGCGGAGCAGAGAATTGATGTTCTATGCCATGCTCCATGCAAAAATCAACAAAGATACGATTTTTGAACTCAGTGCCATTATCGCTTCGAATGAATTTCAATGCACCAGGGAGTTCAGTAAAAAGTCTCAAAGCCAAGCTCCGAAAGTGTGAAAACACTTCATCCTTGCTGGCAAGAAAGAAGACCCAAGAGTAGCGAGAGAAATCATCAACAATAACTAATACATACCACTTGCCGCCTAAAGAACTAACCCGAGAAGGACCTACAATGTCCATATGGAGAAGTTCTCCGGGTTGTTCAGTCATCACTGTGGTGACTGGCGAATGCGAAGCAGCAATCATTTTTCCATGTCGACAAGGAGCGCAAACTAAATTCTTCTCAAACTTGAGCTTGGGCAATCCTCGGATCAGACCTAGGGCGCTCAGACGAGCGAGCAACTCAAAGCTCATATGCCCTAGTCTCCTATGCCACTTCCAAAGCTCTGAAGTCGAATGTGCAACAAGACAATGAGAAGAACCAGATGACTCTGAAAAATCAGCTCCAAAAACTCTCCCAACTCTAAAGATCTTACACACCACAACGCCATCAGAATTGAGCACTTGCGAAGTATCGCGATGAAATCGCACTTCGAAGCCCTCATCAAGCAACTGAGATACAGACAGCAAATTGTATCCCAGGTTTTCAACCAAAGCAACATCTTTGAGAGTGAAATTCGAATTAATTCTTACCACACCTTTACCTTTCACTCTACTCCTTCGATTGTTCCCGAAGGTGATATGTTCCCTTTGCTTGGTTGTGGTGAGGCTGGAGAACCATGCTGCATCTCCGGTCATGTGGCGCGAACAACCGGAGTCCATGATCCACGTGCCCTCCAAGCCTCGATCTATCGCCTACACATGATAAGAATATCTCGATCGCTCAGTGCTGGGGTGAGTGAAATAATGACGAGGCATCCAACACTGAGTGACACGAGTAGTAGGCGCAGTAAAAGTACACGATCTACGCACATGATAATCAGAATAAAGCAAAGTGCGAGGTCTACCTACATGCTGTGAACGAACAACATGTTGAGGTCTCCTACTCTAACGAGGTACAAATCTGCTAGCCCGAGGTCTACCACCATATGGAACATGGTGAACACCTCGAGGAGCAAAACCTCTCCGAGAAGCACGAGGAGCCTCAAAAGCAGGACGATAGAAAAACTCAGACTCATGCATACCTAAAGATGGGTAATGCATGTCCTGGTAACTCATCGCCTGAGCGCGTCGCTCATCCTTGATGCGGCAAAAACAGAACCCAACCAAATGACCCACCCGCTGACAATAGGAACAATGAAACACTCTCCTCGGGGCACTCTCATGGGTCACAGGAGCAACTCTCACAGGCTCCTTGGGTTTTCTCTGAGTGGTTTTCTTGGGAGGATTTTTCTTGGCAGGAGGAGTGGTTTTCTTTGGTGGTTGGGTAGGCTTTTTGGCTGATGGGGTGTCTAACAGAGCTCTCTCTTTCTCTAGGGTGGTGGGAGAGGTAAAAACAGTTTTGGACTTACTGTTTGAAGGTATCCTCTCAAAACCCAAACCTAGAGCTACCCCTGCTCTGTCAGCACACAACTTGGTCTTGGCTAAGAGCAAATCCATCCTACCCTTCCCCTCAGTGCATTTATTAACCACGGAAAGAAGGTATTCATTTTCAAACATGAGGTTCTCAGCTCGCTCTCTAACAGTGCCTAGCTGGTCCTTAAGGGTGATGCAAGTGTCACAAATATGTTGCACATCCTTAGAACTACCGGCCCTCTCCAATCTAGCCTCTAAATCATGAACATGCTTATCTCGTAAATTAACGCTTTCGCGTAATAAAGAGCAGTTCATGCAATCAATAACATCATGAGGTCTAGAATCCACCTCCAAAAGCTGCTTCTGTGCAGTCTCAAGCTCAGAAAGAGTTTGAGCATGTACAGAACGCAACTGAGCAAGCTCACTCATGACAACAGAACAGGATTCACATTCAGCATCATCAAATTTAGACTTAAGCATGGCATATTCAGTAGAAATATTTTCTACCCTAAGTCTAAGGTCTTTTCTTTCTCTAGCGGCTTGCACAAGTAATCTATCCTGACCAAGAACTACTTCATTCAGCTCATCTAATTTAATCAATAGCTGGTCAGATGATAGAGTTACCTCAGATGAGTCAAGCTCATCGCCGATGTGATCGCTGTTGGCCATGAAGCAAAGGTCGGTGAAGTCTCGTCCCTTCTTGTCCTTCTTGTCCTCCTTTCTTGGGGACTCCTCCTCCTCAGAGCTCGACTCCTCAGTTGAGGACGTGTCGATGTCGCTGAGAGCAGCAACAAAGGCTCTGGAAGCGGCCTTGGCTACTTTCTTAGCCATCTTGCCGCGCTTGCCCTTCACAAAGGGTTTCCTCTCCTTTTTGTGGTATTTGGGGCGCTCACTCTCATCTCTCTTCTTGAGCTTGGGGCAATTGGCCTTAATATGAAAGGTGTCGCCACATTCATAGCAACCACTAAAACCACTTCTCCTCTGATCCCGTCTCTCATGATGAAAGCGGGTGAACCTCCGGGCAATGAGAGCAAGCTCATCATCATCTAGAGTGTCCACCTGCTCCTTTGTGACGGAGACCAGGGAGGACAAAGCAAAACCATCTGCAAGAACACAAGTGCCAGATGTGCTTAGTTCTGCAGTGGTGCCACGGCTAGTGCTAGAAACCAATGCCAATGGTTGTGGCAAAGAGCTTCTGTGCACTGCAAGAGATGCCTTGGCAATCTCTGTGGACTTCAGCTTGCTGAAGAGCTCATCACAGGTCAATGTGTCATAGCCTGTGGACTCCTCAATGCTGGATATCTTCACTTCCCATATGCTACGGTCAAGAGCATATAGAAGCTTGATAGCCCTATCATGGTCATTGTAAGCAAGCGTCCCGTTGGATCGCAAGTTACTCACTATCGCATCAAAGCGAGAAAACATGGCATCTATAGATTCACCAGGTGCCTGCACAAACAGCTGATACTGTTGGTTGTAGGTGCTTTGGCGCCTGGCCTTAATCTGCGTAGAGCCCTCATGAAAAACAGTGAGTGTTGTCCAAATCTCCCTAGCAGTCCTAAGGTGCTGCACCCTATCAAACTCACTCCGACTCAAACCAATGAACAGTATGTTTCTTGCCTTCGAGTTGGCATTATACTGATCTTTCTCTGTTTGAGAGGTGCGAGTCTCAGGGATGGAGTATTGTGAGTCCACAATCTCCCAAATTGCATTTCCTTGGCTTAACAAGTAAGCCTCCATGCGCACCTTCCAGTATGCAAAGTATGTCCCATCGAACATAGGAATTTTACTGCCTCTATCCATGTCGCCAACAGATCACAAAACCGGTTAAGGTCAACTGGTGATCTTAACCTGCTCTGATACCAATTGTTGGACCGGAAACGGCGACCAGAGGGGGGGTGAATGGGAGCTTTTAAAATTTCAGGCTAAAACAGCCTTCGGTTTTAATCCTATCTCCTGCGGAACAGGCTTCGAACACTACCTTCGAAGGTCTGGTTCGGAGGTACTTCGACAGCTCCGAACACAGGCTTCGCAGGAGCAAAAGTTCGAAGCTAAGAAGACTTCGCTCCACTAACAACCCTCGAAAATCTACTCTGCTAAGTCAGTGCAGGCTCCGCACACGGGGTGCTTCGAGCAGGCTTCGCACTTCACCCTTCGCAAGAGTGGACAGCCCTCTGAGGACTTCGACCAAGTACTTGGCAACAACAACTGGTGCTGGGCTTCGTACACGAAGGTCTAAACGCACACAAACGGACTTCGCTAAGGGCTTCGACACAAGAAGCAAAACGGGCCTCGATCAGGGCTTCGCTAGTGAGCTGTGAGGTCTGGCCTCAAGTTACACAGAGCGAACGCACGCTGAAAAACACACTTCGCACAGAAACAACCTTCGCCTAGACAGGCTTCGGTGCACTACAACTAGCGAGGTATGTAACGCGAGCTCAAGCAAAAAGCACAAAGAAGCAGGGCTTCGCCGCTTGAACAAGGAACACAAAAATATTTGAACTCTGGATGAATACAACGAGGTATGTGGCTACAGGAGCTCAACAGTAAATGCTCAAAGTGTTAAATGTTACCTACCGAGCCCCCATATTTATAGCCCACAGTTCACCCAAAGGAAGTGACTACTTTACCCCTAGGGTTTACATTGATTTTGTCTCTACAGAACTAAGGGGTACAAAAGGTAGTCCACCTTTATTCTGGAGGCTTCTCTGACAACTTTTGCAGAGGGGACAGCGTCAGCTTTTTGCAGAGCAGACAGTGTCAGCCTTTGCAGTGTTTGACCTTCTGCAGCCTCCCTTCGCACGCGAGGGTGCGGTAGCTTCGGCGAGAAGCCTTGAGCCTGGTGGCCTTCGCTTCGCCAAAGATAGCCTCCGATACAGTGACGGTTTTGAGCCGAAGCCGTCAAAGCCCTTGGGCCTTCGCACCAACACCTCCGGATTGGACCACCATGGCTTCGCAGCTTCACCCAGCTCGAACTCCGTCAGTCCGTGTACCGAAGCCATGCAGGCCGAAGTACCACAAGTCAACCACACTCCGGAGCTAGCCTTGCTCCGAAGCCTCTCACACTCCGAAGCCCCCACCTTCGGAATACCACCCTTCGAAGTCCCTCCTTCGTCCAAGGCCTCCGCATGAAGCATTCCATGAGCACTTCATCGCAGTGTCTCTCCCCGAGCACACTCCTCGACGAGCCTCACCCGGACCATGCCTTCGATGCGCCTCGACTTCTGAGACCTTCGTCGGGCACCTTCGAATGTCTCCCTCCGGAGCACACTTCGAATTCCTTACCTCCGCAGAGGACTTGATCCATCCTACTCCGAAGTCACTCCATCCGGAGTACCTTCGAAGTGCCTCACCTCCGAGGACTTTGTCTCGGAGCACCTTCAGCCGGAGCCACGCTCCGCACTTACTGCCTTCACCTGGCACGTCTCGACCCGAGGACCGACCCGGACCACCTTCGCAGCCACCGTGACGAAGCTCCCCGCTCCCCGCTCCCTTGGCATCAAGCCTCCCGCTTGACCCAGGTTCACCCGCTGCGAACCTTGTCCGTCGCCTCCGAAGTCCCTGCGCACCACAGACAAACAGACAAGTGTATCCAGTACTCCGGAGACCTCTCCGGGTTAGCAACCTCCGGTACACACTCCGGTGTACCGCCCAAAGTACCGAAGCCATCGGTACACACCCAGTCATCGTGTACTGTCAGACCCCTCCGGAAAGCACACTCCACTGCAACAGCTGCAGCAACCAAACACCGAACACCCTTCGGTGAAACCACCTCCAAAACCCCTCCAGAGGTACCCTTCGAACAGAGGGTAAAAGCCTGTCAATCACTCATCACAAACACTGAAACCAACCCTTGGTTTCTCAGATCATGTTGATTCTGCTCTATTCAATATATCTGATATCTGTCATGAGCTTGTCTTTTATGTTTTAAAATCTAAAATATGGTCACAACTTATTTTGGTTACTAGCATGAGTAGGTTGATTGCTTTTTCTATCTTTTACATGCCTGGTAGCTAAGTCCTTTTTCACTTGGATGCAAACATACCACTTGAACATTTAAATTCTTTTCATGGAAATAATGTTCTGGAAAATGATGAAGATCATGAAATTGATATTCATGCCTTTTGTGCTAAAATTGAAACGATCCAGGTGGGTTTGCTTTGTTGCACTGCTTTTGTTCTAGACTACTTACCATATAGTACTTTGGTATGAACTAGGAGATTGTAGTGTACGCTAAGACCAATGCTTTAAGCTTCTGATGGTCTTTGCTTGACCTAGGCTTAGCTTGGTTTGTCAGTATAAGGTTGACAAGCAAATAACCCCTGACACTACAAGAAAGAGGAAACAAAAAGCTTAAAAATATTGCATAAGCTCCATGATTTGGGATAAGCTTGTCTAGGTAGATATTTGCTAGTTTTTGCACTTAATGTCTTATCATGCCTAGTTTGCTAGACTGAGTGGTGATGCTTTTGTTTGCCAAAACCTGAAAACTGCTTGCTCATGGTTTTGTTTAGATATTATTCACATGAACTTATAATATAGTATTTTTAGACAATATTCAAGGCAAATGTTTGTGTTGTACTATAATTGATATTACTCATGTTTTAGAGGCTTACATCTACATTTACTCTCACACCTCTCTTTGCATTGTTTTTATCACCTTCATGCTTGCATGGCCAAAGGAGAAGAAGAGGCAGAAGAGGAATAAGAAAAGTAATATGATACTGATACCTTGAGCAAGCTTTTATAAAATACTAGAAAATGAAGGGTTTCGTTTGCTAGCAGTAAAATTGAAAAAGATAGTACGGATGGACGTTTGAGAAGATGTGGTAGCAGGGATAATGACTGTTGTTAATTTCAAAGCATTAGCAGCCACTTAATGCTCTGAAATTGGGGGCATGTGTTGACGCCAACATTTGGTAAAACCCAGGGCCCACCAAGGATGTCGTACGGTCAACAAAAGTCAAAGAGGTCCGGTCAAAGATGGTCAAAGAAGCCCGTACATGACATGTAACATGACCAGATAGGAAGAGCCGATGGAGACAAAAGTGAGAAGAAGATAAAGATTATCTAGAATCAGTTAAGATAGAATACTTGGACGACAAGTCTCCGGACTATAAGTATGTACTCCTAGTTAGATTAGAAACACACATCTCTATCAAACAACTACTCGGCGCATCACAACCCTTGGCATCCCAGGTTAATACCCGCGAGATTCGGCACTCAGAGCTGGGCTGCATTGTTCCCATATCCAGTTAAAAGGTGAGTCCAACCACACCCGACGACCGTATCGACTAGGTCAGTATCCTCACGGCTACATCAACTTGATCTCTTGAGGTGAATGTTGAAACAGTACGGTCAATGGTTATCCTCGGTGTATTAGCTAGGTCTAAGGCTACATCAGTTTGATCTCTTAGATTGATGTGATCTATGTGTGATAGTTTGAGGCCTCATCGGTTAAGTCTGACATCTCTTGCAATTGTATCTCTTTCATGCAATATACCATTCATCTAAATGAAGCATGCCTGATACTTTGATATATTATTAAGATCATTGTGACTAGCTACTGTCTTGGTTACGTCTGATCTAGTTATTATGATGATTTTTATGATATAGACATGTTATTCGATACATTTTATTTATTTCTGTCTGAGTACAAGCCGATAGGTTATCTTCAATTCGGCGTCATATCATACACGCTATCGGAAAGCACTCATCGGACCACATGCGTAAATTGTCTATCTCATCAGCCAATGGCATGCTCGCTCAATTGGTTTAGGTATGGTCATCAGCCCTATGGACGATCGACATGATATACAAGATTTCATTATCTCTGCCACGGTCATCGGCTCGCTAGCTGATCAGCTATACTACTAATGTTATACTTCCCATTTTCTTATCAGTTGTTGGGTCAAACTGATTGGCACACCTTAAACCCTTTTTCTGAGAACGTAGGATCTAAACTGGAGTTAAGCAGATCTCTCAGGTCACGCATGTGTGAAAGTTGGACTAAAAAACACACCAACACCTAGCCAATACACGACGAAACCGACGACCGTACTGTTTTGATGTTCACCTCAAGATATATTTTCATGCAGCCGTGAGGAGACTGACCTAGTCGATACGGTCATCGGGGGTGGCAGGACTTACCTCTTCGCCAAAGATCGAAATGATGCAGTCCAGCTTCGAGTGCTGAATCCCACCAGGATTAACCTTGGGAAGTCAAGGGTGGCTATGCGCCGAGTAATTGTTTGATAGAGATGTGTTTTCTAATCTAACTAAGGGGTACATATTTATAGTCCGTGACTTGTCGTCCAAGTATTCTATCTGATACGAGGATGCGCCCAACCTTCACGGCGTAGAATCAAAGATACTCGTGAAACCTGACGAGTCTTGTCCAGCCAACCGTTGCATGTGCAACAACCTACAGCACGGAGTTTGCCCAACCTCACGTTGTCCACTCAACCAAGTCAAGCGGATTATAATCCTCGTTGTAATCACAAAGGGCTTGCAAGAACAACGAGAAGGAATGCACAATTCTCAGAGATGATTCAGCTAGTAGCTAGAACACTCAAGAACATGCATAAAGCATAGTTGTTTCATTCTCAAAATTTTGTTCTCTCTACACATTGAGAAAGATCCTATTATATAGAAGGGATTGAGAGGCAGATGGGGAGGTGTTCAGGATGTTTTACATGGCATTAAGCCAATATTGGTGCGCAGCACCCTAATTAGAGCAAATGAAACGTTTGACAGTTTCTGGTCTCCACATTAAGTCGACGATAACTCTCTATTTTGGTGAAATTATTGGGTGAGGCCAGATCCATTGGAAAGCTTATGAAGTAATCATTCCAAGCTGTGGTCGAACACATTTATTGGATTTAATATGTGATTTCTATGAGCATTTAATTCCATACTGGTCACTTGAATCCGAAAGGATCTTCATTGCATTCATTGCTTGATTGATGGCTGTTGATGAAGTGCTGCTCCTTTGGCCACTCTTCAACGTTGTCATACCTAAGAATAATTAAATTACGAGCATTAGGTAGCAACTGATTTTCATGTGTAATGCTATTCTTATTTAGGAGCGAGTTCACCTGTTGATTTATTTGCTTTGCACGAGCGTGAGTTATTGCTCCTTCAAAATGATTTGGAATATCTTGATCATTGGGGGAAAAGAAATGTTGTTGATGCTAGGCTGTCTGTATCATCCTCCCCTTCTTGAAAAGGAGTCATCCTCGACTCTATTTGTTCTGGTCCAAAGAATGGTTATCTTCAGGAAGCTCAATCTTGTAGGCATTGTCATTTATCTTCTCTAACACTTTGAATGGACCATCAGCACGTTGCATAAGTTTCGACTTGCGCTTCTCTGGAAAATGCTCTTTGCGTAAATGCACCCAAACAAAATCTCCTGGTTTGAAAAGCATCTTCTTTCTTCCTTTGTTTGCCTTTTGAGCAAAATAGCGTGCCTTCTTCTCTATAACTTCCTTGGTCTTTAGATGCATAGCTTTCACAAACTCTACACGTTTTGTTGCCTCCATGTTTGCTCTCTCTTGAAAAGGAAGTGGCAGCAAATCAAGTGGTGTGATTGGCTTAAAACCATACACCACTTCAAACGGGCACAATTGTGTTGTTGAGTGAATAGCTCTATTGTATGCAAATTCAACATGTGGAAGGCAGTCCTCCCATTCTTTCAAGTTCTTCTTAATCATTGTTCGCAGCAACATGGAGAGTGTACGGTTTACCACCTCTGTTTGACCATCAGTTTGCGGGTAACAAGTTGTTGAAAATAGCAATTTTGTGCCAAGCTTGGGCCACAATGTCTTCCAAAAGTAACTCATAAACTTCACATCACGATCTGAAACAATGGTTCTAGGCATCCCGTGCAATCTCACAATTTCCCTAAAAAATAAATCAGCAATATGTGAAGCATCGTCGGTCTTGTGACAGGGAATAAAGTTCGTCATTTTAGAAAACCTATCCACAATTACAAATATGGAGTCTCTCCCCCTCTTTGTCCTAGGCAATATCACAATAAAGTCCATGCTAATATCTTCCCAAGGTGCACTAGGAACAGGAAGTGAAGTATACAAACCATATGGGTTAAGTTTGGACTTAGCTTTATGGCATGTGCCACAACGCTGCACAAATCGTTCAACATTTAGTGTACGGTTCATCAAATTCTTTATCTACAACATACAAATCTTTCATACTTTCCAAACCTGTAACGTTAATATCAAGTTGAGATAAAAGAACAATCCTATGAGACAACGCATCAGCAACCACATTTTCTTTGCCATTCTTGTATTTCACAATGTATGGGAAAGATTCAATAAATTCAACCCATTTAGCATGTCTACGGTTCAGTTTAGCTTGCCCTCAAATATTTTAGTGCTTCATGATCATAATGTATGATAAATTCTTTGGGCAATAGATAATGTTGCCAAGTGTCTAGAACACGGACCAAAGCATACAACTCTTTGTCATAAAATGGATAATTTAATTGAGCACCACCAAGTTTCTTGCTAAAGTATGCTACTGGTTTTCCTTCTTGTATCAAAACACCACCAATACCCAAACCACTAGCATCACATTCAATTTCAAATGGTTTGTCAAAATCAGGCAAAACAAGCAAAGGTGCTTCAGTGAGGCATTTCTTAAGTTCTTGAAATGCTTTTTCTTGTGACTTACCCCAAACAAACTCAACACCTTTCTTGGTGAGCTCATTTAAAGGTGCAGCGATGGTGCTGAAATTCTTCACAAAACGTCGATAGAACCCAGCAAGACCATGAAAGCTTCTCACTTGACTGACATTGACAGGTGTTGGCCAATTCTTGATTGCTTCAACTTTAGATTCATCCACTTCTACTCCCTGTGCAGAAACAACAAAACCCAAAAAGGCAACCTTGCTTGTGCAAAATGTGCATTTCTCCTTGTTAGCATACAACTTTTCAAATCGAAGTACTTGCAGCACTTGTACAATATGGTCAACATGCTCTTCTTTGCTACGACTATATATCAGAATGTCATCGAAATAAACCACAACAAATTTTCCAATGAATGCTCTCAAAACATGATTCATTAGTCTCATGAATGTACTAGGTGCGTTAGTTAAACCGAAAGGCATCACTAGCCACTCATACAAACCAGATTTTGTTTTGAATGCAGTTTTCCACTCATCACCCTCTTTCATTCTTATTTGATGATACCCACTACGCAAATCGATTTTTGAGAAAATACCAGCACCACTTAATTCATCAAGCATATCGTCTAACCTAGGAATAGGATGTCAGTATATAATTGTGATGTTGTTAATCTCTCTACAGTCTACACACATGCGCCATGTACCATCTTTCTTAGGAACTAGAATAACAGGAACTGCACAAGGACTAAGGCTTTCACGAACATACCCTTTTTCAAGAAGTGCTTGTACTTGTCGCTGTATTTCTTTCGTATCCTCCGGATTGGCTCGGTATGAAGGTCTGTTTGGAAGAGATGCTCCTGGTACAAGGTCGATTTGATGTTCAATACCTCGAAGTGGGGGAAGACCAACTGGTATTTCTTCTAGAAAAACATCACCAAACTTCTGCAAAACATTTGTGATGGCCCTTGGAAGAGAGGAGATATCATTAGTAGAAAACAATACATCTTTATATACTAGCACAAAATGCACACAATTTGAGTTTTTATTTATTTCTCTTAGTTCTGATTTAGTGGCTAGCATAACTAACTTTTGTTTCTCACCCATTTTATTCTCATTCTCATTTGATTTGTAACTCTCATTTCCAGAATTGGCTTTCTCAGTTTTATTTTTCTCTTGCTCCTTAATACTTCCAACATTTACCTCATTTTTTACATTGTATCAGAATAAATTTGAGTAAGAGACATTGGCCAGGACAAATTCTTTGTTGTTCCACTTAAATGAATACTGATTAGTGCGACCATCATGTAGAATGCCACGATCAAATTGCCATGGTCGACCTAGCAGCAAATGACAAACTGTCATAGGAACAACATCACATTCTACTGTATCATTATACTCACCAATTTTGAAAGGCACCTTCACCATATGTTGAATCTTCACTTCTCCACAATCATTCAACCACTATACATGGGATGGATGCGGGTGTCGTAGCTGTTTCAATCCAAGTTTTTCACACATTTCTTTGCTAGCTAAATTATGACAGCTTCCACCATCTATGATTACCTTACATACACGACCATTTACCTTGGCTTTTGTGTGAAAAAGATTGCAGCGTTGTTCATGATCTTGTTTTGGTTGTACACTTAACACTTTCTTTGTAACAATGAGAGATTGACCACTCTCAAAATCACAGTAAGTCATCTTGTCCTCTTCTTCTCCCATTTCAGCAGTTGGGTCATCATCATCTTCACTTGCAGATTCATACTCACCTCTCTCCGTTATTAGCATTGTGCAGTTGTTTGGACACTCCCATGAGCTATGTCCTCGACCCAAACACTTAAAACATTGAATAGCACTACTCTTCGTTGTAGAACCCACAGAAGAAGCACTTGCTATTGTAGCTTGCTTCACATTTGGGGTACATTGCTCTTTTCCACTTCGAGCTGCATGGGGAATGGAAGAAACACTTGCACCAGAACTGTTAGCTCGAAAAGAATTGAACTGAGAGGGGGATTTACCTGTTGTAGGTACCAGATTGTTTTGAGTTGATCGGGAGGCAAAAGAATTCTTTGTTACCTTCGATTCTTGTTGTACTTGTCGTTCAGCTTTGATTGCTTGATGCACTAATTCAACCACATTTTCATATGGCTGAAACTCAACGATGCGCTTAATAAGATGGTTCAAACTAGCCAGAAAGCGTGCCATGGTTTGCTCTTCATGTTCATATACGTTGGCACGGATCATGGCTATTTCCATCTCCTTGTAATATTCATCCACGGTACGATCTCCTTGCCTATGCCCCTGCAATTTATCAAATAGATCACGCTTGTAATAACGAGGGACAAACCTTGCTCTCATCTCAACCTTCATTTCAGTCCACGATGCTACAGGAGGTTCGTCATGATCCTCTCTTTGATTCTGAATTTGTTCCCACCAAATCAGTGCATAATCTTCAAATTCAAGTGATGCCATTGCAAGCTTCTTTTCTTCCGTGTAGTTGTGCATCCGAAAGATTTTATCGACTTTTAGTTCACAAGTTAAGTATTCTTCAGGATTATTGGTACCTGCAAATTTAGGCATAGAAAATTTAAGTTTACCAAACCTATGTTCATCATGATGATTGTTGTTGTTGTGATGATGATGTTGATTTGCTTGATTGTGTGGGGGTATGTTAATATGTATTGGTTCATATGCAGCTCTTCCACGACCCACGCCACGACCACGCTCTCTTCCTGCATTATTATTATTATTATTTTCATCACCAACCCTTATATTTCTAACAGGTGGAGGGTTTATATTAACAGCACGAGCCCTTCAAGCAGCGGCTTCCTCATCGGTCTCATTTATTAAAGGTTCTTGTTCATCTTGTGGTTGTAGTTGCCGTACAATGTCAGCAACTATGTTAGTGTGGAATACGTTCAGTTGTTGATTTACTTCAATTTGAAGATCTTGTATGGAGTTATTCAATTCCTCTCTCAGCTGCTCATTTCCAACAGTGATCTATCGTCGTAGTGTGTCTCTCAATGCACAATATTCAGTCCAGTTAACTGCGGCATCTGGAGCACGTCCACTGTTCCCTGAATTTTCACCTTGACCTGACATGGTTAGTTGGGCAAACAACAAATGAAGAAAAAAATATATGTGTGGATAGTACTCTCAACCTCACTTATCTTTACCACCGAAGTTCTTACTTACCCTCTGCTGATTGATAAAGGAGTTCACACATGAATGGAGAGGCAGAACAATATGAGGTTTAGCGAACTCACAGCTGAGATCAAAGCCTACAACGATTTTATTTGTGGAGCTTGGTAGGGGAAATTTTGTCATACACAATTTGAATTCTCGATGTAGTCTTACTAAGTAGTTATCCACATGAGAACGCACAATCTAGTTGCTGAACACAAGGTTTGGAAGATAAACAAAAGCAACTCACACACAAAGATAATGGAACCAAATGCAATCAAAGGGGTGAGCCAACAGTAGATATGAGTTACAAAAAAGGCTCAATTGCAATGGTTATGGAAAGACGCTAGCTGATTAAACTGATTTAAAATAAGGCACAAGATTGCACCAACAGAACTGTTCTCCCAATAATGCAAAGAAAACAATAGCACCTCTCGTCTTCTTTTTTTCACATAGTAGTCTTTCTTTCTTTTTTTCTTTTTAGCATGCAAAACAGTAACTTCAGTTTTTTTTATACTCTTGTCATTTGTATTGTGATTTTCAACACTGATTCATATCTTTCTTTTCTGTTAAAATTGTGAGAACAAGATCACCAAGTGCAGCCCTATAGAACAGATCAACTAGTCTTTGTAGGATCAAAGTATTCGCAAAGAGCAGATTGGCTATCAAAAGAATTCAGGCTTTTCTTTTCAATAGTAAGAAGCCAATACTTTGACAACTTAGTAAGATTTTTTTTGATTTTCCAACAGAGATGGGTAAACAATGATCTGAGTTTACTTGTGGGAATTACTACTGATATAGTAAACTGATCAATGGGGATTAAAAATAAGTAACACGAAGGACAATGAACCGTTCATCAACAAGAACACGATCTCTTGGATTAAAACTTAGAAGAACGCACAAGAACAACAGATCGTAAACTATGGTTCAATATTTTTGTGAGGCCATTTTCAGATAGAACAAAAATGAAACTACAACTAGGGATAAATATTCTACCGTGACAACTGAGGCTCTGATACCAAATGATACGAGGATGCGCCCAACCTTCACGGCGTAGAATCAAAGATACTCGTGAAACCTGACGAGTCTTGTGCAGCCAACCGTTGCATGTGCAACAACCTGCAGCACGGAGTTCGCCCAACCTCACGTTATCCACTCAACCAAGTCAAGCGGATTACAATCCTCGTTGCAATCACAAAGGGCTTGCAAGAACAACGGGAAGGAATTCACAATTCTCAGAGATGATTCAGCTAGTAGCTAGAACACTCAAGAACATGCATAAAGCATAGTTGTTTCATTCTCAAAATTTTGTTCTCTCTACACATTGAGAAAGATCCTATTATATAGAAGGGATTGAGATGGAGATGGGGGGAGGTGTTCGGGATGTTTTACATGGCATTAAGCCAATATTGGTGCGCAGCACCCTAATTAGAGCAAATGAAACGTTTGACAGTTTCTGGTCTCCACATTAAGTCGACGATAACTCTCTATTCTGGTGGAATTATTGGGTGAGGCCAGATCCGTTGGAAAGCTTATGAAGTAATCGTTCCAAGCTGTGGTCGAACATATTTATTGGATTTAATATGCGATTTCTATGAGCATTTTATTCCATACTGGTCACTTGAATCCGAAAGGGTCTTCATTGCATTCATTGCTTGATTGATGGTTGTTGATGAAGTGCTGCTCCTTTGGCCACTCTTCAACGTTATCATACCTAAGAATAATTAAATTACGGGCATTAGGTAGCAACTGATTTTCATGTGTAATGCTATTCTTATTTAGGAGCGAGTTCACCTGTTGATTTATTTGCTTTGTACGAGCGCGAGTTATTGCTACTTCAAAATGATTTGGAATATCTTGATTATTAGGGGAAAGAAATGTTGTTGATGCTAGGCTGTCCGTATCACTATCTGAACCGATTATGAATAATCTTTATCTTCTCTTCGTTTGTTTCTCCATATCCGGCTAGTATTGTAACGGACAAACTTCTTTGACTATTTTTGACCGGACTCTTCTTGACTTTCGTTGACCTTATGATAATTTTGATGGGCCCTGAGCTTTACCAAATCTTGATGTCAACAATCTAATTCGGAAATTAATCATAAAATTATCTAATACTCCAATAGGTTTTGCATTAACATTTCAAGTTACCAACGGTTTAATATGTAAAGATGCTAATAAAAGGGATGGATATTATAGACTAATTTGATTACCCTTCTTCGAGATGAATAAAATGAGATTCTTAAGAAGAAATATTTCTTTCTGCCAGCCAACACTTCGTGGTGAAAGATAGCTCAATTCCACTGCTTGTCGCAACCAGAAGATTTTCATCGATCATGGGAACTACTCTTGATTGGTGCCCAGTTGTCACCAAGGCTATTTTACCTGATTTTGCATCAGTTATGTAGAAATCAGCGGCAAATCTTCTCCAATTCCTCCACATGTTTGAATAAGAGAAACATCACACTATCTATAGCATCTTACTACATATTATTATGTAGAAGAATATAATTTACAACAAAGGACACGTAAAGAAAATAATTAGCTCTAAAACGAACAGGAATCGTGGTATCCTTACATTTCGCCTGCTCCTGCGTGCCCGGCCGAACGTCCAACTGTCCCAGCTCAACCTAAAAAGGGGCAAAAACTTTGTGATCAGATATTCCGATTATTGCATTGGCATAAGCAGAGACATAATTCAATGACCCCCTGCTTGTTCAATAGCAAGTATCAACCAATCTGTTGCTGTTTCGAGCAAATGAAGAACAGATCCTGTTTGGTCCTGTGTTTAGGAATTCAGCCGACGAGCACACAGACGCCGGCGCAATCCCCACGAGAGTAATATGATAAAATGCGGCTTTAAATGATATGGGCTTCGCTGATTTACTACCCTAAATATAAGTTTCACCAAATTATCACTCCAAATGATACTATTTTGATTGACATATCGTTTTAATAAAATTTGTCAAATTTCTCACGTAGAACGATCATTTTCCCTTCTTCTCTTTCTAAGGAGCATTGAACTGCCGCCTGCAAGGACCGTTGGCGTGTCATGGGTAAAAGAAAGACAAAGATAAAATGGTCCTTTTACGTACAAAGTTTGATAAATTTTATCAAAATGACATGAAAGTTAAGACGGTAATGTTTGGAATGATAATTTTCGGTGAAATCTGTATTTAAAGTGACAAATCAATGAAGTCCTTAATGATGTTTTGTCAAATTATATTACTCCTCATTCCACATCTGACTTTATGGGCCGGGGGAACGCATCCATTTGTTAACGAGAAAGTGATATTCTAAATATGGAAGAAATATTGTTTAATTCTTATATTATCATGTATATTATAAGCTGTGTGTTTATTTTAGTTATTTTTGACATTGATCAGGTTTAATATATATTAATATTTATAATATCTAATAAATATTGTATTAATATGTATTTTAGGGACAAAAATTTAAAAGGTATAATATCTAATAAATATTGTATTGAGATATATTTTACGGACAAAAAAATTCGAAGGTGTAGTCTCAATTTAATCGTACGATACTCTTTTCATTTGAGAGAGAATTTCCCTATCTAGAGCAAATAATCAAAGCAATATATAAATGCCATATGGTTAATGCCAGATTCGATCGCCCATCTGACATTCTGACAAGACAATCGCTCGCCTTTTCGAGCAGCTAGCACACTAGCTCGTCACAACCACAAGCGAGCTAGCTTGCAGGATGAGCTCGAAAGTGCGAGTTCTAAGCGTCACACATGTCCTCGCCGACCAAACCATCTGCCCAGCAGCGGCGGCGCCAAACGCCGGCGGCGACGTCGTCAAGCTCTCCTTCTTTGACACCATATTCATCAGCCTGAGGCCGACGCAGAGGCTCTTCTTCTACGAGGGCCCTGACCTCCCGCCTTTCCCGGAGCTCGTCCGCTCGCTACAGTCCTCCCTCGCCACCACCCTCGCCGTGTTCCCGCCCCTCACCGGCAAACTGACATACCGCCCCTCCTCTGACGACATCGTCATCGACTGCTCCCTCGTAGCCGTCTCTCCCGGCGTCAAGTTCATTGAGGCCGAGTACGAGTACAACGACTCCGCCGGCGGCGTAGACATGCATCGCCTCGCCACCGACGACGAGCACCACCCAGAGACATTCATGCAGCTCGTGCCGGAGCTCGAGGTGCAGTGTCTTCCCGCCCCTGTGCTGGCCGTGCAGGTCACGAAGCCGGCTACTGCAGCTAGCGCAGACAGTGGAGGAGGATCCGTCGTCGTCGCCGTAGGCGTGTCCTTCCATCACGTAGCATGTGACGGCCAGGCCTTTTGGCAGTTCATGAAGGCTTGGTCCACGGCGTCGCGGAAGGTATCCCCGGCTGCCATGACGACTGGGGTGATCTCGCTGCCGTCGCCGACGACGTTTGACCGGCCATCAGCTCTGTATCGCCACCTCAACGGTGACGAGTTGGCTCGCAAGTTCCTCCGCGTAGTTGCCCCGTCGCTGCCATTAGTGGTAAGTGTTAACTGGTAACTGGTAATTAACTAGTAATTTGGATTTTATCAGTGACATTAATTAGCACATTAATTGAACTGTCGATTAGCACATTTTACTGAGACTGCGACTGCGACTGCGACTAATTAGCACATTAATTGAACTGAAACAGGATTACCAATCACCAGTACCAGATGTCACACGTCAACGGAGGAAGACCTTCCTGCTCCGGCCTAACCAAATCGAATCACTCAAGCAGCAGATCATGCTAGCACGGACAAGCGACGTACAGGGCGCCATGGCGGCGCCGACCACCTACGTAGCCGTCCTGTCTCTAGTCTGGACGTCCCTAGTTCGCGCAAAGTTCACGAGCGACACCAGCGGCGACGCCTACTTCCAGTTCCCTGCCGACTGCCGCCGCCGGCTGCGACCACCGGTGGACGACGGCTACTTCGGGAACTGCATAAAGGTGTGCCAAGCGAAGGCCCTTGTCGCGGACCTCTGCGCCGGCGGCGACCGGAGGCATCTGGGGCACGCCGCCGCCGCGCTCCAGAAGGCGATCCGTGAGCAGCTGGTGGGGGACGACCTTCTCGCCGACATCGAGCGGTGGCGCCACGCGATTGAGGTGAACGTCCCTGAGGAAAGGGTGGCTCTCGCCGCCTCGTCGCATCGGTTCATGGCGTACGAGACGGACTTCGGATGGGGCGCGCCTCGCCGGGTGGAGCTGGTGTCCGTGTACCGCATGGAGCTAGTGGCGCTGGTGGCGGCGTCGGCCGGCGGGGTGCAGGTGTCCATGGCACTTGATGGGGCCCATATGGACGCGTTCGAATGCTACTTCCTTCAGGCTTTGACCGCACTGCATCAGTACTAGCTCGTCTGCATCTGTCAGAAATACGCACATGAGTGTGATTATGCGTTAATTTTTTTCAAGATTCTGTTAGCTTAAACTTAGTGCTGTCTGCATGTTTATTTCCGTTGATTAGCTGTACCGCATGTTTAACTGAGTCTGTTTGCATGGTCTGAGGCGTGCTGCCTTAACGTCGCGCCCAGTACTCGTCAAGCAATCTTCGGACCTTCGTTTGATCGCATGCGTCCAATGTGTCCAGATCATGGCGGCAAACTCGGAGTGGTAGTCTCTGATTTGAATAAGGAATGAAAATACCGAAAAGCTGCGGTAACACATGTAGCGAAAAAATGAGTGTGCTTCTGTTTCTCTGATAACTAAGTCAATGTTGTTCTGCTTTCTGCTTCTCTGAAACTCAGCAATGCTGCTCTGCTTTGTTTTTGTCGGCTACAGAACACTCAATCCATTGAAAATTCCTAAATTAGACTTTGAGTACTGATAATTGATATCATAGCCATGTCAGCTCCGATGTCGTACGTGTCGAGGAGACCTCCGCGTCGGCTGCGTCGAGCTTAGCTATCCCATGCCCTGTGCCGTGGATGCCGCCTAGATGGTGGTGACAGAGAACTCGTTGACCGGCACGTGGTGAAAAGAGGTGGGTGGTTCAGCTAACTATTCGATGCTTACGAATAACAACTATGCATATTGGGCTTTGACGATGAAGGTGATGTTGCAAGCTCGCGGGCTATGCAATCCCGTTGTGTATAAACAAACACACTATGGGGTACCTACAGTGAGATTTGGTTAAGTTTGATGAGGAGTTGTGATACTGACTCAATGGTTACCTCGATAGACGAGGCAAAAGAGAAATCTCAAAGGGGATTTAGACAGGTTCTGGTCTCATAGACTATAATAGCCCTATTCTTGTGTGTGTGTTGCTGAAGCCACATCTCACAACTCCTCTCTTTTCTCACTAATTTAGTTGTTTCACTCTCTCATCTAGCATTATTCATCTTCCTCAATATAACAGGCAAGAAAAACGCACACGAACTCAGCATGACGAACTACATTTTTTTCATTTGGCTTCTCTCATAACACAAGAACTACACTGCTTATATAGCACTGTTGGTTTATTTTTTTGTCACACGAGTGGCTTGGAACTTCTGCTTGACTTTAGTACAGGTCCTGTAATCATAGAAGAAAAAGGGTTCATGGCGTGCCAATCAGTTTGACCCTGCAAATAATAAGGAGTCCAGGAAAAAATAGCGTTAGTAGTAGAGCAGATCGGCTGCCGAGTCGATGGCTATAACAGGAATAAAATAATCGTGAATGAATACATCGATCGGCCATAGAGCCGATGACTATTGCAGAGCGATCGGTTTAGCTACACCATCGGCCGATAGAATAAGGTAATTGCGGGTAGGGGCCGATGGGCATCTCCCGGACATGCATAGGATAGAATCTGGAATCAAAGATAACCTATCGGCCTGTACTCCGATAGAAATAAATAAAATGTGCCAGATAACATCTCAATATCATCATAATAACAAGATTAGACCTACCCAAGACAGTAGCTAGTAATGATGAACTCAATGATATTTCAAGGTATCGGGCATGCTTTATTTAGATGAACGGTATATAACATGAAGAAGATACAATAGAAAGAGGTATCAGACTTAACCGATGAAGTCTTAGACTATGACACATAAATCACATCAATTTAAGAGATTAATCTGATACAGCCCTAGACCTAGCCAATACACCGTGATAAATCGGCGACCGTACTGACCCAGTCGATGCCTTCAAAAGGTCTATACGATGCAGCCTTAAAAGAACACTGACATATCCGATACAATCATCGGGGTGGCGGAACTCACCTCTTCGCTGGAGATCGAAACGATGCAGCCTAGTTCCGACTGCCGAATCCCACCAGGATTAACCTCGGGAAGCCAAGGGTGGCGATGAGCCAAATAGTAGTTGTTTGTAGGTATGTGTTGTTGTTTTCCTAGTTAGTTAGATACATATTTATAGTCTGGAGACTTGCTATCCAAGTAATCTACATTGCAACCGATTCTGATTATCCTCATCTTTCCTTCTTCATCGGCTCCTTCATGTCCGATCATATTGTAACAACATGGACGGACTTCTTTGGCCATCTTTGACTGGACTCCTTTGACTTATGTTGACCATGCGACACCTTTGCCCGGCCTGAGCTTTACCAAATCTTTGCGTCACTACGTTCCCCCTAGTTTGGAGCATCAATAGGGTAACCAATGCTTCAAAATTATGGGTCATCATTACCTGTTGCCATCACGTCCTCTTTGACGCCTTCGCGATGTCTTTTCAAATTTATCATTAGCAACAGAAACCCTTCGCGTTCAAATCCTTTATATATAATACATCGGACCTCGGTTTCCTTCCTCTTCTCATTCTTTCTTCAGCAGCCAATAACTTTGATGGGTGTCGCCTAGTCTGATGCATCTACATTTATTTTTTGACGGCGTTGGGCTGGGCTTCATCCCACATAGTTTTCGCATTGGTATATGTAGGCCAAAGATTTTGCTCCCTGATCCTAGATCTGGAAACATTCCTTCATTTTGAAAATCGTATTCATGATTACCTTTTGCCGAACGTTAGAGGTGATCCCACCAAATCCGTCGGGATCGACCTGAACCGGTTGCTGAGGGGTCGCCTTGCATTTTATAAGTAGTCGCCAACTGCCTCACTTTTCCCTTCACACTTTCTGCCTTCACTGCATTACCCTGTTCTCTGGACTTCCAAACTCGTCGTCGTCCATTTATAGTACTCCCGTGGTCGCTGCACTCGTCGTCTTCTCCTTGTCCACCGACCGCAGACTTCAGTTCCTCAATGATAGGGACCAACAACCTGATCCTCGAGGTAAGTCTTCGGCACTTCTTCATTCTTCTTGGTTTGTCCGCTGTTTTCTTTACTACCTTCCCTTTCCTTTTCTTGTAGAACTTATGGAACCAAGTTTTGATTCCCATGGCCAAGCACCCATCATACTGTTTTCTGGGTTCGATGGGTAATACCGATCCTACCGATAACATCAACACTGAGACCAATCGGATCCCCATCAAACGTTCTCCTATGATTCTCTCTAACTGGACCAATAGTTTTAAGGCTTTCCCCTCTCCTCTTCTTTGCTGGCGTGATTGGTACCTTAGAGTATCGGCCACCCATCGTTCATCTTGGGACGAAATCAACATCAGCCATTGTATTGGCCTTTCTCTCACGGAGCCTTACAAGAATGAACCTCTGCTCGTAACTACCTGTTATCTTTTGTTCGACACCCTCAATGCTCTCACCTTTGGTCATGGTCTGATGACTCCATATCTTATGGATGTTTTTGTTTTGACTTCCCTTCATATCATCTCCCGTTGTGAACTTTTCTCTCTTTGATCCAAAACAACTCACCACCTTTATGTGAAATCTACTAGTGTCTGGGATAAATATATTTTAAAGCACAACAAGAAGACTGGTCCTATAGAAGCCTGTGAGCATGTTGCCTTTCTCAACCTTTGGTTGGAAAGGTTCGTTTTTTTGCGGATCCACTATGGGTTCAACCTCTCATCTCCAATCTTTAGCCGAGCAGCTTGCTGCAAAGAAAAAGATTCCAATCGGCCGATACCTTCTTGGCTCCACCTATTTCCAATCGGGCACTTCGGCGGTCCTTGGTGGTTCCTGCAACTTTGTCTTAACATTTACACCGCCGAAGCCATCACCAATCCTCCCGTGGATTTAATTGAATTACCATCTTATCACCCTAAATCGACTGATCCCTCTCATCGCGATGCTTATCTTTTGGCGAGGCGGCCACTTGCTGTGGTACTTTCAGGATGTCCTCTAAGTCCTTGAGTTTCTGCTTCGTAGGATTTTACTATGACTTCCAGGATGAAAACATTATATGGTTCACATATGAGCTTCTATTTGAATATGCGTATCCTCATCAATTGTGCCTGGCCGATGTGTGTCGAGAAGGGGAGGCCAACAGAATTTTTGAGGCCTGTATTACTCCTTGCTGTAGGACCGAAAGTAGCGACCAGAGGGGGGTGAATAGGTGCCTAAGAAATTCATTCGAAATAATGGCCTAATCCCAACACCCAACGCACCTCGACACACAAACAACAGAATCAAAACAGATCACTAGTACTAAAGTTGTCTAGCCTAAAAATGACCGGTGTCCTAATTATAAAGATATCAACAACGATATTAAAAGTAAATTAAACTAAAAAAATAACTGAAATAAATAAAAATGTGTTCTAAGATGATTTAATAAATACTTGATGTGCATAGGAAAACACCTAGATATATCAATAAATATTCAGATTACAATCTGAAAATAAAATACTAATCAAGTGAATAAATCATGGATTATTCAGAAATAAATTCAACAATAAAAATGATGTATTGCATGTAAATCGAGAATGAAAAATATTACTGTGACTATTTTTTTCTTTTTATACGAACAAACTAAAAATACTTAATTAAACATTACGCGAGCACTAATAAGTTTCAGCAGCCAAAAATTAATCATGAAATTACTAATCAGGTTCGCATGCTAATTAATTAATTTAGCTGAAAAATAGGAGATTAGATGGAAATGTTTACATACGTTTGATGCTGAATCCTTGCTGCCGAAAAACGTGCGCCACACGTGACAACAAACAATGCCGAGCGTCGGCCGCTGCGCATTGGCTGCCTCCCTGCGTCCAGGCGGCGCACACACAAGTCACAGCCAAAAGCCTGCTGTGCCTCATCGCACGCACCACCAAAGACCAGGTCTTCACGCAAAAATCTGACGAGCGTGATGCACGAAGAAAACGACGGCAACACGTCGCCTTGGTGCGCTGCGTCTGCTGATGGATGCAATCTTGCCGCTAGGCGCTAGGAAATCCACGCGTTGCCGCTGCTACGTGCTGCTAGGGCTAGGCAGTGCTAGGCGCGTTGCTCCGGCTGCCGTGCAAGCGCTAGGCTGCGAGAGCTAGGCTACAGCGCTAGGCTGCCGCACTAGGCTGCTGCGCTAGGTTGCCATGCAAAGCTGCGCTGCTGCATTGCCTGCTGCGATACTTCACTAGACGCTGCAGTCGGACAAAAAACTAGCGATCAGAGAAGGAAAATCGCACGCGGAGAAGAATACGACGGCGGCGGTGAGGAAAAATACCAGCGGCAGAAAAATCATTTGGACTGTAGATTAATTGCAAATCAGTCAACCCCAACCCTATGGGGTTGGGGCCTATTTATAGGCAGCCCACTAATAAAGGGAAAAAGACAAATTTACCCCTAGGGTAAAATATACTGACTCTGAAAATAAAATTGGAAATGACCAAAATGCTCTTAGGGTTTTTACTGACTCAAATAACATAGACTGGACCTAAAGGCAAAATAATAAAATCCTAAATAAAGATAATCATCGGTTGTTAGTTTTGCGCCGAAACTGACAAAGCGTCCACCGTCTTCGCACCGGGTACCCAGATTGGGCCGACCTGATTCCGCAGCTGTTGACACGGAAACGTGCCCCCACACTTGGGTCAGTCCAGCGATCCAAAAGTGCACGGATACTTAGAGATAGGCCTAAGCATGACGTAGCACCGACGCCGCGTTCCGACTACCCTTAATAGTGATAAGGGGGTGGAGTCACCAGGCAACTAGATTACAAAAAATAATCCAATTAGCCGAAAGAAATAGGTTAAACAGATTAAAATAAGCAAACCAGTCGGAGTCCTCCTGGTTCGAAATCTGACGCGAAGGGTGCGCCGAAGGGTACCTTCGACGTCTGGTATGAAGTGCTCCACCGAAGGGTGCTTCGGCGTTCGGACCGATCTGACCGAAGGTAGACTCCGAACGGACCTGAACACGGTGATCACCTCCGAACAGCGGGGTTCGGCGTGCGATCTCCGATGCCTCCGCCGAAGGGTGCTTCGGCGTTCGGACTGATGCGGCTGGAGGTAGACTCCGAACGGATCTGAACACGGTGATCACCTCCGAACAGCGGGATTCGGCGTGCGATCTCCGATGCATCGAATTACAGAGTAGTGACGCGAAGGCCACACGCGGGTGCAACTTCGTCTGGTGCGTAGTATGTTCGTGGCGAAGTCTGTCACGATGAAGTATTAGCGGAGCCTGTCGAAGGGTGTCCTGGGGACCTCCGGAACTGATCTCTCAGCTTCGGACACCTCCGGTGAAGGGGCTTCGAACGTGCGAACCTGCAACAGAGATGATGCGAAGTACCAATTCGGCCTTAGGACCGAATTTTGTGAGGTGTTGCACTGGTGGCGAAGGTAGCAATCTATTACACAGATTAGCGGATATTTCACAGGCAAAGTAACAAGGCGATAGGCATCTGTTACGTAGATTAACGGGGACTTCACGGGCGAAGTACCAAGGCTTACCACTATTCCGTAGCGACGGACAGAGGGCTTCCAGGCAAACCCACGAAGAGGTACAGAAAAGTAAAGGTAAAAGTAAAGGTACGATCAAAGCATGGCTTTTGTTTGGTTTGAGTTGGGGGGCTCTCCACGCCGGCCATGCCTCTCTATTTATAGGGGGTTAACTCCCAATCTAATCTGCTATTAATCCGGCTGGATAGAGATAGAGATTTAGCTGGCGATGCAAACAACTCTATCTCTACCGAGGTGGGCTTCGGCCAGGCCCGTCGAGGCCTGCTCCTCGGGCCGAAGCTTCGGTAGCGTGGGCTTCGGCCAGGCCCGTCAAGGTTGCTCCTCGGGCCGAAGCTTCGACAACCTGGGCTTTGTCCAGGCCTATCGAGGCTTGCTCCTTGGGCCAAAGCTTCGACAGTGTGGGCTTCGGCCAGGCCCGTCGAGGCTTGCTCTTGGGCCGAAGCTTCGACAGCATGGGCTTCCGAAGCTTCGGCAGCGTGGGCCTCCGAAGGCTTCCGAAGCTTCGACAGCGTGGGCCTCCGAAGGTTTCCTGGCCAAAGCCCACGGGCTGTCTAGAGGCTTTCGGAGCCTATAGCTCGATGGACTTTGGCCCTGTAGGGCTTCGGACAGACCCTGGACATGTGTACTTTTTGCCCAAATCACCAAAAATTGATATTTTGATAATCTAGTCATTAATGCCATTTTTTGCTATCAACACATGCCCCCCTGCCTTTTAGTGAACTAAAAGCATAACGAGCTAAAGATGATACCATTTGTATCGACCTTCCGACACCTTTATGATGTTTGCCACACACTTGGGAAATACCTTTTCAAGTATCTACCATTCAAAGCTCTTCGAAACCGCTCCCACTGCAGGGATTCCAACACGTATGCGTTGTCGGGAGTGATTTCAGCTATCTTAAAAGGACCTTTCCAACTAGGTGACCACTTACCAAATTTGGGACTCTTCGTGCCTAAAGGCAAAATCGCCTTCCATACCAAGTCTCCTATTTCAAACGATTTTGGTTTAACCTTCTTATTGTAGGCTTTAGCTACTCTTTTCTTGTCTACTTCTATGGCCTCTAAAGCCCTTAGTCTTTTATCGGTCACTTCCTCCAGATTATCTTTCAGAAGAGCCTCATACTCATCGACCGATAAGACGTCTTGCTTTAACACTCTTAAGGAGCCAATATCTACCTCTACAGGCAGAACGACCTCTTGTCCATATACCAACTCATATGGACTGACCTTGGTGGCACCGTGCTTTGCAATCCTACAAGCCCATAATGCCTCGGAAAGCACTTCATGCCACCTTTTAGGAAACTCCTCAATTTTCTTCTTAATAAGCTTAATCACAGTTTTATTACTAGACTCGGCCTAACCATTAGCCTGAGCATAGTAAGGTGAAGAGTTTATCAACTTAACTCCATAGTATTCGGCGAAGTCCCTTACTTCTTTAGAGAAAAATGAACTACCTTGATCTGTAGTAAGAGTTTGAGGGACATCGAATCTGTGTATGATGTGCTTTAAAATAAAATCACGTACCTCATTGTGAGTCATGTTCTTGAGAGGTACGGCCTCGGTCCATTTGGTGAAGTAATCTGTCGCCATTAACATGAACTGATGCCCTTTTTAGGAAGGAGGGTAGATCTGGCCGATGAAGTCTAAACCCCAACCTCGTAACGGCCATGGCTTCACAATAGGATTGAGTAATGAGGCAGGAGCTAACTGGATGTTGCTAAACTTCTGACATGCCTCACACCGTCTGTAGTACTTGAAGCAATCTTCAGTCATAGTCGGCCAATAAAACCCCGCTCTTTTGAGCATCTAACTCATCTTTTGGGCCGACTGGTGAGTGCCGCAAAGCCCCTCATGGACTTCTCCTGTAGCCACTTGGGACTGCTCGTAGTCTAAACATTTCAGTAGCACTCTGTCGATGGTACAGCGATACAATGTGTCGTCTACCAACACGAATTTGAACGCTTGTCGCCGAACCTTTCGATCAGCCCTTTGGCTAGGGTCTCTCAAATACTGGACGATTGGGACTCTCCAATCGCCCTCATAGGTTTCAGAGGGCTTCGCTGGTACACCTTCTGAAAAAATTTCTAAAACACCGACTTTGGGGTGCCCTCCGAGCCGTTCCAGCTCCGGCCGAAGCCTGGCCGAGGTGATCGTTCGAAGTGTGCTGGGTCGAAGCCCTTCGGAGAGTTCGGGCCCTAGGGAGCCTTCCCCGTCCGAGAGGCTTCGGACTATGGACTCCGGTATGCCAGATCCTTTGATCAGCGGAGTACTCTGATCCAGGGGCTCCGGCATGCGGTGGCCTTCGGCGACCCGAGGACTTCGACTCGAAGGGTGTGCCTGTCCAGCATCACTGGCTTCGGTAGTGTGACCAAACATCGGCTTTTTCAATACAGAAAATTTCCCTCTCTTGACTTGGTAGCCAGATGCTTGCTGAGCCAAATCATTAGCGATTGAATTGGCTTCTCTTGACACGTGAGATATTTTGAAATCATCAAAAGTAGAAACTATGTCTAGGCATTTTTCCAAGTAGCTATTCAGCAAGCCATTAAAACATTGAGCATTCTTGGCTACTTGTTGTACTACTAATAATGAATCACCATATGCGTGGACGTGTTTAGCGCCTACAGACTCTAGTAGTTCAAGACCTAGCAACAAAGCTTCGTATTCAGCTTGGTTATTGGTGGAAGAAAAATCTAGTCGGGCCGAGGTTTCAAAGCGCATACCATTAGGTGATATGAGAACCACTCCAATACCTTGGCCATTCTTGCAAGCCGAACCATCAAAATAGATTTCCCATGGCACTACCTCAACTAGAGCAATATCATCACTCCAGCTAGCATCTATGTGATGATCAACTATAAAGTTGGCTACGACTTGGCCTTTCATCGCTCTTAGGGGCTCGTAGGCCAAATCGTACTCAATCAACGAGTAAGCCCATTTTCCAATTCTTCCACTTAGAATCGGCTTCTATAACATGTGCTTTATAACATCGATTTGGCAAATGACAACACATGTGGTAGGGAGAAGATAATGGCGTAACTTGGTGCAGGCGTAATAAAGTGATAGACATAATCACTCCACAAACGCGTACCTGGTTTCGGCGTCCAGCAGGCGGTGGCTCAAGAATGTGATGATGTACTCCTTCCTCTCCACCTCCTGGGTTAGCACGGCTCCAATCATGCTGTCTTCAGCGGCGATGTATAGCCGAAACGGAATCCCGTCCTTGGGTGCTCTCACCACGGGCGGTGATGACAAGCATTCCTTGATCTTTTCAAAAGCACTTTGCTGGCTTGCCCCCCAAGCGAACTTGGCTTCATTTTTTAGTCGGAGTATGGGGACAAAGGCATCAATTTTGCCGGACAAGTTGGATATAAAATGACGCAAATAGTTCAACTTGCCTAGCAACTTTTGCACATCCTTTTTGCATGCTGGCGCTGCAACGTTTCTAATCTTTTCAAGTCTCTTAGGGTCAATTTCTATACCTCTTTCATGAATCATGAAACCTAAGAACTTACCCGCCAACACACCAAAAGCACACTTGAGTGGGTTCATTTTCAAACCGTATTGTCGCATCCTATCGAAAGCAACCTTCAAATCGGCTAAATGGTTTCCCATAGTGTCCGATTTGACCACGACATCATCGATGTAAACCTCTAACATGACTCCGAATGGACCGGAACACGGTGATCACCTCCGAACAGCGGGGTTCAGCGTGCGATCTCCGATGCCTCCGCCGAAGGGTGCTTCGGTGTTCGGACTGATCCGGCCGGAGGTAGACTCCGAACAGATCTGAACACAGTGATCACCTCCGAACAGCGGAATTCGGTGTGCGATCTCCGATGCAGTGAATTACAGAGTACTGACGCGAAGGCCACACGTGGGTGCAACTTTGTCTGGTGCGGAGTATGTTCGTGGCGAAGTCTGTCACGACGAAGTATGCTAGCGGAGCCTGTTGAAGGGTGTCCTGGGGACCTCCGGAACCGATCTCTTAGCTCCGGACACCTCCGGTGAAGGGGCTCCGAACGTGCGAACCTACAACAGAGATGATGCGAAGTACCAATTCAGCCTTAGGACTGAATTTTGCGAGGTGTAGCACGGGTGGCGAAGGTAGCAATCTATTACGCAGATTAGCGGATACTTCACAGGTGAAGTAACAAGGCAATAGCAATCTGTTACGTAGATTAACGGGGACTTCATGGGCGAAGTACCAAGGCTTACCACTGTTCCGTAGCGGTGGACGGAGGGCTTCCAGGCAAACCCACGAAGAGGTACAGAAAAGTAAAGGTAAAAGTAAAGGTACGATCAAAGCATGGCTTTGGTTTGGTTTGAGTTGGGGGGCTCTCCACGCCGGCCATGCCTCTCTATTTATAGGGGGTTAACTCCCAATCTAATCTGCTATTAATCCAGCTAGATAGAGATAGAGATAGAGTTGGCGATGCAAACAACTCTATCTCTACCGAGGTGTGCTTCGGCCAGGCCCGTCGAGGCCTGCTCCTCGGGCCAAAGCATCGGTAGTGTGGGCTTCGGCCAGGCCCGTCAAGGCTTGCTCCTTGGGCAGAAGCTTCGATAGCGTGGGCTTCGCCCAGGCCCATCGAGGCTTGCTCTCAGGCCGAAGCTTCGACAGCGTGGGCTTCCGAAGCTTCGGCAGCGTGGGCCTCCGAAGGCTTCGGCAGCGCGGGCCTCCGAAGGTTTCCTGGCCGAAGCCCACGGGCTGGCTAGAGGCGTTCGGAGCCCATAGCTCGATGGACTTCGGCCCTTTAGGGCTTCAGACAGACCCTGGACATGTTTACTTTTGGCCCAAATCACCAAAAATTGATATTTTGATAATCTAGCCATTAATGCCATTTTTTGCTATCAACAGCAGCTTCCTCAGCCCGACAATCGCTCGCCGCCCGTGTACCTAAGTCAATCCCGGTCAACAGACCAGTGGATCCTCTGCCGCTCCTAGCCCATGTACTCGGATTGGGCCAGCCAGACTCCACGACACCTCTACCCGGCAGTCGCTCACTGCCCGTGTACCTGAGTCACACGCGTTCCAGACACGGCAGGTCTCATCTTCTCTTCACGTCTCCAATTTGACTTCCGTTGACAATCACTCATCACATCTGGAGCCATAAGGCCCATACTCTTCAACATGGTTCCTCAATCTCCCCCTTGATGAGTGCATTGTCAACACCCTCTTCAGCAATTCTTCAAAAACTGCAAAACATGTGGAAACACGAAAACAAAAAAGAAAAGAAAACAGAAAGAAGAAAAAAACAAAAGTTTAACCTTAATGACCAAAACTGAATAGAAGCGAGAAAAATGGTCATTAGGGTTAACCAAAAATAAAAACTCAAAACGAGTGCAATCTCAGAATTATCAACAAGGATATCCAAGGAGTAAAGGGAAAAGAGACTAAAACTCCCCCTAAAACAAATCCCGGAGAAAGACAAAACTCTCCCTAAACTCTTCTAAAAGATCGAGTAACCCAAAATTTCTCCCCCTGACATGCAGCTCCCCCTCAAAATATGCCATGAACGTAAATGGGGTGTAGGTGGAGTGTAAAATGCATGCTTCTCAGATATGATTGACTACAATTACAACATCTAACAGGTATAGCAAAAGACATACTGTTTAAGATACATGACATGATGTTGGTCCGGAAACGGTGACTAAAGGGGGGTGAATGGGAGCTTTTAAAATTTCAGACTAAAAATAGCCTTCTGTTTACTTCTGTCTTCTGCGAAACAGGCTTCGAACACACCCTTCGAAGTTCTGGTTCAGAGGTATTTGGCAGCACCGAACACAGGCTTCGCAAGGAGCAAAAGTTCGAAGCCAAGAAGACTTCGCTCCACCCACAACCCCGAAAATTCAGCTCTGCTAAGTCAGTGCAGGCTCCGCACACAGGGTGCCTCCGAGCAGGCTTCGCACTTCACCCTTCGCAAGAGCAGACTTTCCTCTGAGGACTTCGACCAAATACTCAGTGACAACAACTGGTGCTAGGCTTCGTACTTCGATTGTCTAAACACACACTGAACAGACTCCGCCAAGGACTTCGACAAGGGAAGAAAAACGGGCTTCGACCAGTGCTTCGCTAGTAATCAGAGAGGTCTAGCCTCCAGTTTACACAGAGCAAACAGACACTGAAAAACACACTTCACCCAGACAGACTTCTCACACACCTCTCCAGAAAACTCACAAGAAGATGGTGCACAAACTCAACTCAAAAGAAGTGAGACACAGAGAGATCAAAGCATGCAGTGAAGTACGCATACAAGTTCAAGTAGTAAATGAAAACAAAATCAAAGCTTCATTGCTTGAACAGGGAACACAAAATGAACTCACAGGATGAATACAGAGAGTGTGGCGGCTAGCACAAGAGTTCTACAATGGCTGCTCAAAGTGTTGATGTGACCTAGCCAGCCTCCACTATTTATAGGCACTATTCAGCCCTGTGAATAGACTACTTTACCCCTGGGGTTACACTGTTTTTGTCTCATCAGAACATGGGGGTACAACTGGTAGTCTACTTTATTTGGAGGCTTCTTTTGTCAGCTTCGCAGAGCGGACAACACCAGCTTTTGCAGAGAAAACGCTGTCAGCCTTTGCAGTTTTGGACCCTTCTAAAGCCCCCCTTCGCACGCGAGCGGTGCGGTAGCTTCAGTGAGAAGCCTTGAGCCTGACGACCTTCGCTTCACCGAAGTCAGCCTTCGATACAGTGACGGTTTTGAGACGAAGCCGTCAAAGCCCTTCGGCCTTCGCACCAACACCTTCGGAGTGGACCACCACGACTTCGTAGCTTCTCCCAGCTCGAACTCCGTCAGTCCATGTACCGAAGCCATGCCTGGCTGAAGTACCACAAGTCAGCCTTACTCCGAAGCCCCACCTTCAGAGTACCACCCTTCGAAGTCCCTCCTTCGTCCAAGGCTTTCGCATGAAGCATTCCATGAGCACTTTGTCGCAGTGTCTCTCCCCGAGCACACTCCTCGATGATCCTCACCCGGACCATGCCTTCGATGCACCTCGACTTCTGAGACCTTCGTCGGGTATACCTTCGAGTGCCTCCCTCCGGAGCACACTTCGAACGCCTTGCCTCATCACTGAGGACTTCGTCCACCATACTCTGAAGTCACTCCATTCGGAGTAACCTTCGAAGTGCCTCGCCTCCGAGTACTTCATCTCGTGGTACCTTCACCCGGAGCCACACTCTGCACTTACTGCCTTCTCCTGGCGCACCTCGACCCGAGGTCCGACTTCGACCCCTTTGCAGCCTTCGTGACGGAGCTCCCTGCTCCCCTGGCATCAAGCCTCCCGCTTGACCCAGGTTCACCTGCTACGAACCGTCCGTCGCCTCCGAAGTCACCTGCGCACCACAGACAGATAGACAAGTGTATCCAGTACCCTGAAGACCTCTCCGGGTAAACAACCTTCGGCACACCCTCCGGTGTACGGCCCAAAGTACCGAACCCTTCGGTACAACCAAGTCATTGTGTACTGTCGGACCCCTTCGACAGGCACACTCCACTGCAATAGCCGCATCAACCAGAACCCACCGAACCCTTCGGTGAAGCAACCTCCGAACCCCTTTGGAGGGACCCCTTTGAATCAGAGGGTAAAATATGTCAATCACTCATCACAGACTCCGAAACCAACCCTTGGTTTCTCAATCTCCCTCTTGATGAGTGCATTGACAGCAAATTCAAGTTCAAGAAAATTTATAAATTTCAGCACATAAGTGACCATAAAAACTCAGAAACGAGCCAAATCATGTCACTTGACAAAAGAATTTTCCTCCCGCTTTTTCAAAAGAGTAAAAGCCCCTTCGGCAAATCTTCTCTTTGCAAAATAAAAACTCCCCCTAAGTTATTTTACCCCCTTGCTGCAAAGAACTCAAAAAATTCTCCCCCTTTGGCAATGCAAGCATCTAGGAGCATGTAAAAGATGCATAGCTTCGAAATGGGCAGAGTTGCAAAGACACATAAAGCAATAAATATGCCAACATTAATACCAATTATCATGTGCTCAACTCAATTTAACATTCTTTAAAAATATGATGACAACATGTGATTTTATCATTTTGAAATAAAAGCATCACCACTCAATCAAGGTAACTAGACAAGTAAAAGCAAGGACTACTTGATGATCCATGAATTTTGTTGTTCTTTTCATAATGCCAGGGGTTATTTGTTTGTCTACCTTATACTTTCCAATAAGGCCAAGCCTAGGCACAAAAGCCATCAGAAGCTTAAGGCAGTGATTTTGGCATACACTACACTATCCCAGTTCAGACCAAAGTACAATGGTAAGCAGTCTAGAATAGAGCAGTGCGACAAACAAACCCACCTGGATCTTTTTCGCTTGTAACATACAAATTATGGATTTTTGAATTTTTTAATTTAGTGAACAAATTGTTTAGCACTTTATGAATATCCATGAGTAAGTAACACAATTTTTCAAGTTGCAATGTTTAGCATCCAGAGAAAAAGAGTCTTGGTATCAAGCAGATAAAGATAGCTAAAGCAGTCCTGCCTAAACATGCTAGATTCAAGACTAAGCAGTGAGCATGATTTGATTTTGGAAAGAAGAATCATGCACATAATGTTTCAGACATATTAAATAGAGCCGAGCTGACATGATTTCATGAATTAAAATCAGACATATAAGTGCAAAAGATGTAAATGCAATTTCACACACAGTGAGCATATGCAAGACAGTCAAAATCTGCTCCCCTCACAAAATGCCGTAAGGGTGACAAACACCAAGTTCCCCACGCAAGTAGGCAAAACGAGAAGCATCGAGGGGTTTTGTGAAAATATCAGCTAGCTGGTGTTGGGTATCAACATATTGAAGTTCAATATCACCCTTCTCATTATGATCTCTGAGAAAATGATATCACACATCAATGTGTTTGGTTCTGGAATGCTAAACTGGGTTGTTAGCAATACAAATAGCACTAGTGTTATCACAGAAAAGTGGAACACTCTTATAATCTAACCCGAAATCCCGCAAAGTGGAAATCATCCACAAAATCTGAGAGCAATAGCTAGGTGCAGCAACATATTCGGCCTCAGCCGTCGATTGTGCAATACTAGACTGTTTATGGGAAGACCAGCAAATCAGAGAAGTACCCAGAAAATGACAAGTACTAGAGGTACTTTTCCTATCAATCCTACACCCAGTAAAGTCCACATCAGAATAACCTCGAAGACACAAAGAGGAAGACGCCGAATACCAAATGCCAAATTCGAGGGTATGTTTGAGATACCTGAGAATGCGCTTTACCGCTTGGCGGTGCGAAGCTCATGGTGAAGCCTGAAAACGAGCGCACAGAAACACTGCGAAGTGTATGTCCGGCCTCGTAGCAGTCAAGTAGAGGAGGGAGCTGATCATGCTTCGGAATTCCTTCTGGTCTACGGCTTCTCCATCCTCATCAGGATCCAATGCTACATATGTAGCCATTGGAGTGGCGAGGGGCTTCGCATCAGTCATGTCGAACTTCTTGAGCAGGTCCTTGGTGTACTTCGTCTGGTGAACGAAAGTACCTTGTTTGCTTTGCTTGATTTGCAAACCAAGGAAAAAAGTGAGTTCGTCCATCATGGACATCTCGAACTCCCTGCTCATGGCATCTGCAAACTCGGCAACCAAAGCATGAGAAGAGCCACCAAAGATGATATCATCCACATAAATCTGGACTAGGAGGAAATCTTTGCCATGCTTGAGAGTGAACAGGGTTTTATCAACAGATCCCATCAAATACCCCCGCTCAAGCATAAAATACTTAAGTCTGTCATACCATGCCTGAGGGGCCTGCTTGAGTCCATAAAGAGCCTTATGAAGTTTAAGGACTTTATGTGGGTATTTGGGGTTTTCAAAGCCAGGGGGTTGTTTTACATAAACATCTTCGCCTATGAAGCCATTAAGAAAAGCACTTTTGACATCCATTTTATAGAATTTGAAACCACGGGATGCCGCAAATGCAAGTAAAATCCTAATGTCCTCAAGACGAGCAACAGGTGCAAAAGTTTCAGTAAAATCAATCCCTTCTAATTGAGAATAACCCTGAGCTACCAGTCTAGCCTTGTTTCCAACTACAGTCCCATCCTCCCCTTGTTTGTTTTTGAAAATCCATTTTGTTCCAATGAAATGAACATTTGGTGGAGGATCAACTAAAGTCCAGACTTGGTTCCTCTCAAAATTTTCAAGTTCTTCATGCATGGCATTGATCCAACTAGAATCAGAAAGTGCATGACTAACATCTAACGGCTCAAAAGTAGCAACTAAAGCGGAATCAATGAAATGAGAATGAGAACGTGTTACCCTTTGATCAAGTTCACCAATGATCTGCTCGGGAGGATGCATCCTTTGAACATGATGTGGAGCCTCATGGCGGGATGTAGTCTCCCCCTCAACTTGTGCGTTGGAGTGGTCCAGGATGACCGATGTCGAGGTAGTTGCTTCGGGACCTTGTGCCGAAGTGGTCGAAGCGGGGTCGGCTTCGGGGGTCTATGTCGAGGGTAGTAGGGGTTCATCATCGAAATCTCTGGGATCTTCTTCTTCGTAGATGGTCTGCTCCATGTCGTGTTCTTTTGCTTGTTCAAATGTAAACTAATAGAGGGGGTTGATTCATCAAAAGTCACATCACATGACTCGATGACAGTGTTAGTTTCCAAATTATAAACACGATAAGAATGACCATGTGTAGTGTAACCCAAAAAGATCCCGACAGAAGAACGCAACTCAAATTTGTCTAAATTACCACGTTTTAGGATAAAGCAATGACAGCCAAAAACTCTAAGATGAGTAACCTTGGGCTGTCTCCCAAAACGTAGCTCATAAGATGTCAAGTTCAAAATTGAGCGCAAGAAGATTCGGTTTGAGATGTAACATGCAGTATTCATGGCCTCAGCCCAGAATTTTCTAGGAGTCCTGTGCTCATCGAGCATCGTCCTAGCCATCTCAACCAAAGTGCGGTTCTTTCTCTCAACAACACCATTCTGTTGAGGAACCCGCGGAGAAAAGAATTGATGTTCTATGTCGTGCTCCATGCAAAAGTCAACAAAGAGACTGTTCTTGAACTCAGTGCCATTATCACTTTGAATGAATTTCAATGCATCAGGGAGTTCAGTGAAAAGTCTCAAAGCCAAGCTCCGAAAGTGTGAAAACACTTCATCTTTGCCTACAAGAAAGAAGACCCAAGAGTAACGAGAGAAATCATCGACAATAACTAATATATACCACTTGCCGCCTAAAGAACTAACCCGAGAAGGACCTACAGTGTCCATGTGGAGAAGTTCTCCGGGTTGTTCAGTAATCACCGTGGTGACTGGCGAATGCGAAGCGGCAATCATTTTTCCATGTCAACAAGGAGCGTAAACTAAATTCTTCTCAAACTTGAGCTTGGGCAATCCTCGGATCAGACCTAGGGCACTCAGACGAGCGAGCAACTCAAAGCTCATATGCCCTAGTCTCCTATGCCACTTCCAAAGCTAAGAAGTAGAATGTGCAACAAGACAATGAGAAGAACCAGATGACTCAGAAAAATCAGCTCCAAAAACTCTCCCAACTCTAAAGATCTTACAGACCACAACGCCATCAGAATTGAGTACTTGCGAAGTATCGCGATGGAATCACACTTCGAAGCCCTCATCAAGAAATTGAGATATAGAAAGCAAATTGTATCCCAAGTTTTCAACCAAAGCAACATCTTTGAGAGTGAAATTCGAGTTAATTCTTACCACACCTTTACCTTTCACTCTACTCCTTCGATTGTTGCCGAAGGTGATATGCTCCTTTTTCTTGGTTGTGGTGAGGCTGGAGAACCATGCTGCATCTCCGGTCATGTGGCGCGAACAACCAGAGTCCATGATCCACGTGCCCTCCAGGCCTCGATCTCGCGCCTACAATGATAAGAAAATCTCGATCGCTCAGTGCTGGGGTGAGTGAATACATGACGAGGCATCCAACACTGAGTGATACGAGTAGTAGGCATAGTAAAAATAGACTGTCTACGCACAAGATAATCAGAATGATGCAAAGTGTGAGGTCTACCTACATGCAGTGACCCAAATGCATGACGAGGTCTCCTACTCTGACGAGGTACAAAGCTACTCGCCCGGGGTCTAGCACCATATGGAACATGGTGAACACATCGAGGAGCAAAACCTCTCCGAGAAGTACGAGGAGCCTTGAAAACAAGACGTGAGTACAACTCAGGCTCATGCATACCTCGAGATGGGTACTGCATGTCCTAGAAACTCATCACCTGAGAGCGTCGCTCGTCCTTGATGCGACGAAAACAGAACCCAATCAGATGACCTACCCGCTGACAATAGGAACAATGAAAAACTCTCCTAGGGGCACTCTCATGGGTCAAAGGAGCAATCCTCACAGGCTCCTTGGGTTTCTGCTGAGTGGTTTTCTTAGTAGGAATTTTCTTTGTGAGAGGAGTGATTTTCTTCGGAGTTCGGGTAGGCTTTTTGGCTGATGAAGTGTCTAACAATGCTCTCTCTTTCTCTAGGGTAGTGGGTGAGGTAAAAACAGTTTTGTTTTCACTGTCTAAGGAAATCCTCTTGAAACCCAAACCCAGAGCTAACCCTGCCCTGTCAGCACACATCTTGGTCTTGGCCAAGAGCAAGTCCATCCTACCCTTTCCCTCAGTGCATTTGTTAACCACAGAAAGAAGGTATTCATTTTCAGTCATGAGGTTCTCAGCTCACTCTCTAACAGTGCCTAGCTGGACCTTAAGGGTTATGCAAGTGTCACACACAGGTTGCACATCCTTAGAACTACCGGCCCTCTCCAATCTAGCCTCTAAATCCTGAACATGCTTATCACGTAAATCAATACTCTCACGTAATAAGGGGCAGTTCATGCATTCAATTATATCATGAGGACTAGAATCCACCATCAAAAGCTACTTCTGTGTAGTCTCAAGCTCAGAAAGAGTTTGAGCATGCACAGAACGCAACTAAGCAAGCTCACCCATGATCATAGTGCAAGATTCACATTCAGCATCATTAACCCTAGACTTAAGCATGGCATAATCAGTAGAAACATATTCTATCCTAAGTCTAAGGTCTTTTCTATCTCTAACGGCTTGCACAAGTAACCTATCCTGGCCAAGAACTACTTCATTCAGTTCATCTAGTTTAATTGAAAGCTGGTCATAGGATAGTGGTACCTCAGATGAGTCAAGCTCATCACCGCTGTGATCGCTATCGGCCATGAAGCAAAGGCCGGTGAAATCTCGTCCCTTCTTGTCCTTGTTCTCCTCCTTCCTTGGGGACTCCTCCTCCTCATCAGAGCTCGATTCCTCAGTAGAGGAAGTGTCGATGTCGCTGAGAGCAGCAACAAAGGCTCTGGAGGCGGCTTTGGCTACCCTCTTAGCCACCTTGCCGCGCTTGCCCTTCACAAAGGGTTTCCTCTCCTTTTTGTGGTATATGGGGCGCTCACTCTCATCTCTCTTCTTGAGTTTTGGGCAATTGGCCTTGATGTGAGAAGTGTCGCCACACTCAAAGCAACCACTAAAACCACCTCTCCTCTGATCCCGTCTCTCATGGTGAAAACGGGTGAACCTTCTGGCAATGAGAGCAAGCTCGTCATCATCTAGAGTATCCACCTGCTCCTTAGTGACGGAGACCAGGGAGGACAAAGCAAAACCATCTGCAAAAACACAAGTGCCTGATGTGCTTGGTTCTGCAGTGGTGCCACGGCTGGTGCTAGAAACTAGTGCCAATGGCTATGGCAAAGAGTTTCTATGCACTGCAAGAGATGCCTTGGCAATCTCTGTGGACTTCAGCTTGCTGAAGAGCTCATCACAGGTAAATGTGTCATAACCTGCGGACTCCTCAATGCTGGATATCTTTACTTCCCATATGCTATGATCAGGAGCATAGAGAAGCTTGATAGCCCTGTCGTGATCATTGTAAGCAAGCGTCCCGTTGGACCGCAAGTTACTCACTATCGCGTCAAAGCGAGAAAACATGGAATCTATAGATTCACCAGGAGCCTGCACAAACAGCTGATACTATTGATTGTACGTGCTTTGGCGCCTGTCCTTAATCTGTGTATATCCCTCATGAAAGATAGTGAGTGTCGTCCAAATCTCTCTAGCTGTCCTTAGGTGCTGCACCCTATCAAACTCACTTCTACTCAAACCAATGAACAATATATTTCTTGCCTTGGAGTTGGCATTATACTGATCCTTCTCTGTTTGAGAGGTACGAGTTTCAGGGATGGAGTATTGTGAGTCCACAATCTCCCAAATTGCATTTTCTTGGCTTAGCAAGTAAGCCTCCATGCGCACCTTCCAGTATGCAAAATCAGTCCCATCGAACAAAGGTATTTTACTAACTCTGTCCATGTCGCCAACAGATCACAAAACCGGTTAAGGTCAACAAGTGATCTTAACCCATTCCGATACCAATTGTTGGACCGGAAACGGCGACCAGAGGGGGGGTGAATGGGAGCTTTTAAATTTTCAAACTAAAAATAGCCTTCTGTTTTACTTTTGTCTTCTGTGGAACAGGCTTCGAACACACCCTTCGAAGTTCTGGTTCGGAGGTATTTGACAGCTCCGAACACAGGCTTTGCAAGGAGCAAAAGTTCGAAGCCAAGAAGACTTCGCTCCACCCACAACCCCGAAAATTCAGCTCTGCTAAGTCAGTGCAGGCTCCGCACACAGGGTGCCTTCGAGCAGGCTTCGCACTTCACCCTTCGCAAGAGCGGACTTCCCTCTGAGGACTTCGACCAAATACTTAGCGACAGCAATTGGTGCTAGGCTTCGTACTTCGAAGGTCTAAACGCACATTGAACAGACTCCGCCAAGGACTTCGACAAGGGATGAAAAAGAGCTTCGAACAGTGCTTCGCCAGTAATCAGAGAGGTCTAGCCTCCAGTTTACACAGAGCGAATAGACACTGAAAAACACACTTCACCCAGACAGACTTCTCACACACCTCTCCAGAAAACTCACAAGAAGATGGTGCACAAACTCAACTCAAAAGAAGTGAGACATAGAGAGATCAAAGCATGCAGTGAAGTACGCATACAAGTTCAAGCAGTAAATGAAAACAAAATCAAAGCTTCATTGCTTGAACAGGGAACACAAAATGAACTCACAGGATGAATACAGAGAGTGTGGCGGCTAGCACAGGAGTTCTACAATGGCTGCTCAAAGTGTTGATGTGACCTAGCCAGCCTCCACTATTTATAATCACTATCCAGCCCTGTGAATAGACTACTTTACCCCTAGGGTTTACACTGTTTTTGTCTCATCAGAACAGCGGGGTACAATTGGTAGTCTACTTTATTTGGAGGCTTCTTTTGTCAGCTTCGCAGAGGGGACAGCACCAGCTTTTGTAGAGCCGACGCTGTCAGTCTTTGCAGTTTTGGACCCTTATGAAGCCCCCCTTCGCACGCGAGGGGTGCGGTAGCTTCGGTGAGAAGCCTTGAGCCTGACGGCCTTCGCTTCACTGAAGTCAGCCTTCGATACAGTGACGGTTTTGAGCCGAAGCCATCAAAGCCCTTCGACCTTCGCACCAACACCTTCAGAGTGGACCACCACGGCTTCGCAGCTTCTCCCAGCTCGAACTCCGTCAGTCCGTGTACCGAAGCCATGCCTGGCCGAAGTACCACAAGTCAGCCTTACTCCGAAGCCCCACCTTCGGAGTACCACCCTTCGAAGTATGTCCTTCGTCCAAGGCCTTCGCATGAAGCATTCCATGAGCACTTCGTCGCAGTGTCTCTCCCCGAGCACACTCCTCGACGATCCTCACCTGGACCATGCCTTCTGTTGGCGCAACAGGTTACGCCAACAGGTTCTCTGTTTCAAGAACAAACAAACAGTGTGCTCGTGTTTAAGAACTTACTCGAGCCTCCGTATTGGATAATAACTCAAGTAGTCCGAATCTGTGTATTAAATGGTCAGAGATCCCTTTTTACAGGGTAGAGAGGGGGGTATTTATAGGCAAAAACGTCTAAGGAAAAGACCTAATTTCCCCTAGATTACAACCGACATCACGGGACTGTTCAGTACCCAGAGCAAGGTTAAATAAGGTAAAACTCCCCAATACGGATGGATAAGCTAGACATCTTATCAATCTTGTCGCCCTGCTTCGGAGCCTCCATATCCTGCGGAGGGTTCCTCAGGACGTCATATCGAGGCACCCTTCGGCCTGACGCCTCCCCCTTCGAATAAGAGCCCACCAGCTCCGAAGCTTAAGGAATCTTTGAGTTATTGATCTCTAAGTCTTCCAAGTGAAGCAATTTCCCCCAACAGTAGCCCCTCGAATACGCCTCTCCGTATTTAACCTGTATAGAAGGAAGGCAGTATACGGAAGGAATATTTTCATATTCGGAGACTTAGAGAGAATTTGAACACATTACAACTCTTCAGAGGATTTCAGATCCATGGAGCTTGGACTCCCTCTCCAGGCTTCCTACGCAGTGGGAACATATCGTAGGAAGGAAAACCGCTTCGAAGCGCAAACGTCGTGAGGAAAACACTTGATTATAGCCGTTACAGCGCAAGTAGCCGTTATGCCCAGTAAAAGGTAACAGTCAATTTTTACGGCGGTTACACACCGTTCCACTTTCTGGACCCACCTGTCACTGGCGGAAGCCGAACCTGCGATGTGAATGTAATCGAAGCGTAGCAATCGTCGAGTGGTTATAAAAGGGAAAACAGAAGTTACTGGAAACTTTTTACCGCACTTAGCACTCGTGATTCACTTTCCTCAACCTCCAATCTCTTCATCTTTCGAGCAAATGGCGAGAACCAGCCACACTGTCCCGGCGACGGCAAGCACTCTAGCGCAGAGGCAAGCGTGGGCCGCCTCGGCGGCGGCGGCAATGGCGGGGACTTCGGGCGGCGCCTGGCCTAAGAACCCTCGGGAGCTCCGTCCGCCTTCCAAGAAGAAGATTTCCCAGAGCTTCCTCATCGGTCAATCTACGAGCACCGCCGAATCCATCGAGGAGGCCGTAGAAGGGAAACTGGGAGCCGGGCTGAGGACTCGGGTCCCAGGATCAGAATCGACCCCGAGGCCACGAAGTGGAGAAGTAGTAGTCTTCGAGGCATTCTTCGAAGCCGGCTTGGGGCTTCCAGCCATCGACTTTTTGGCAGAGGTACTGGACCTGTTTCATATTACATTACCTCAGTTGTCCCCCAATGCCATCGCCCGCCTGGCTATCTTCGAGTGGGCGCTCCAGATCGAAGGGTGCGAAGGACGCTCGGAGATCTTCGCCGCAACTCACGAAGCCATCTGCCAGCCGAAGCCACAGGATGGGCCCAGGGATTCCAAAGTGATAACAGCTTTCGGCAGTGTAAACTTCCAGTTGCGGAGGGAGCATGCCCTACACTTCCCTGCGAAGGCCATCAACGACCGATGGTATACAACCTGGATTCTTCGGTGGTTCTACTCCGAAGTCGGAGAGGACTCCCCCCTCGCAGGGCCTCTCCAGGAGATTTGGTTCCGGAAGGAGACGGAGGTAGCTCCGAACCCTAGCCTGCTTTCCATGAGGCTAGGGCTGTTGACTTCGGTGGCTCGCCGCATGAGCATGCGCGACTTGGCCGAAGAGTTCATTGCCCTTCGGATTCCACCTCTCAGAGCCGACTGGCCAATAGTGTTCCAACAGGCCTCAGAGGGTGATCTCCGAACCCTAGGTAGGACTTCAATTCCTGCATTACTGCATTTAGACGATAAGAATAACATACTTATGACGCGTTACCCCTTTTCTTCAGTGGCTCCTTTGGCATTGGCTCCGGAGGACATAACTCGGGCCACCGAATGGGTCCTCGGAGCTCCTTCAGTGGCTGAAAAGCAGCGAAGGCTGGAGCTAGTGGGGAGCTGGGAACACTCCAATAGAGTGTGGGGAGATCTCGGGATGGAGCCCCCTCCTCTTCCCGACTTTGCCGTGACTGGAGCAGCTGCCCGGAAACGGAAGGCCGTTGCTGAACCGCCCAAGAGAGCCAGCAAGCGCCGTCTAAGAAGAAGAAGGTGGCGAAGATCCCTTCGCAGCTGACCCTTGCTTCGTCGGCTTCGTCCCTGGCCGCCCGGAGCTCAGCCTCCGAGGAGCTTGAGGGCTCCGATGTCCAGTTAGCGTCGAGCCTCGAGAATTACCTCCTGGAGGATGATGAAGATATAGGGGAAGTCCCAGCCGGGACCTCTGATCGGGAGGTTGCGGAGGTAGACCCAACACGCGCCTCTGTGCCCACCGTCGTAAATCTGGACTCGGACTCCACCACCCCCAACACACCCGTAACTGGAGTGGTCACGGTGGGAGTCGCAGCTCCGGTGGGAAACGTGGCAGAAAGGGCTTCGGGAGACGACTTCGAGGATATCCTTCAGTTGTACGAAGTTCTAGAGGATCCGACGATCTTGCCTCACGGGGCCTCCGAAGGTATGTCTTGACTCTCCTACTTTAGTTGATACCTACAACAATCTTTTCTTGCAAATACTTATCAAATTTCTTGACAAGATAGGTACCTCGAAAGGTGACGAAGCCCTGGCTGCACCCGAAGTCCCCATATCTTCGAGGGTCGTGGCCCAGGTGGATCCTCCTGCTCCTTCAGACGCTCCATGCCTGCTAGCGGAAGTCGTGCCCACCAGAGCGGATTCGGCAACTGAGGTCACCCCCTCTGTAGCGGCTCCGGCGAATGAGGTCACCCCTGTGGACACGGCTCTGGTCGAAGGGGTAGCCGCTGAAGAAAGGGCCACCTCTGCTTCAGCCGCTATGCCTGCCTTCGTGCCGGGGAGGGGTAAAAGCATGGCTAGCCTTGGCCTTCCCCCCGGCCTTGCGACGACTTCGGTCAGCAACTCGGAGGAGGAGGCCACGGCAGACGACCGCCAAGCTTCGTCTTGGCTTCCTTTGCTGGCTCCGTTCCTAGAGCACCGGGTAGGCCTCTGAGCGCTCCTGGAGCCCCGGGGAGAGAAGAGCCAGGACATCGCCAATTCGGACCTGATCTCCGTTTTGAGCGAAGCTAGGGCTCCGACGCTGAACATGGCCCTCGAAAGGGCTTCCCTACAGGTATGTAGAACACCATAGCTAATTCGAATCAATGATTATAAATACTTTGGTACTTGTTCTTTTTTCTTTGCAGCAATTTGTCCTTGCTAGAGCGGCGGCGACTTCCAACGAGGTCGAAACTAATCGGCTCAAAAGGAAGGTTACCACCCTCCAAACCGCCCTCAATGACTCCAACGAAAGATCCCTTAGGTTGGAGGAGGAAGCCTTAGCGGAACGGAGGGCTAGGGTTGTGGACGATGAAGCTCTCTGAACGGCGAGGGAAGACAATGACGCGCTCCGCATTTCGGCCCAAGAGGTTGAAGCCGAACGCGTAGTTCTTCGGACGGAGGTTGAGAGGCTTCGTCAATCGGCGGCCACTTCGAGCGCCCAGTTGGTGGAGCTCCAAGGAGCTCATAACCAAGTGATGGCCCATAAGAGTTCTTTAATGCTCCAGGTGGCCGAGGTGTCCGCTACTACTGTGGGGCTAGAGGCAACGGAGAAGAAGAATGCTAGTGCGACAAAACGTACCTTGGACACCCTTCAGGGTACCTTGGAATACTTCGGCACTATGTGCGCTTCGTCTTCTGCGGCAGCCAGCGAACCCCTCGATCGGAAGCTGAAGAGGATCCAAGTGGCAGCGTCGCTGATGATGAACTCTGGCGTCCGGTACGGAGAGATCTCCGGGCAGTGTGCCAGCATCAGAGTTCTTAACCACCTCGAGTCCCTTCAGATCCCCCTCGGCTCAGTCGGGGGTTCGATCCCTAGAAGCTTCGCCTCCGAAGACCTGCTGCGCCCTTCTTCGGATGTGGCTTTGGCCTGGGAAGCCTTCCGGTCAACTTGGAAGTCAGACCATAAGGCTGCGGCCAAAGCTTGGATTGACGAGGCCCGTCGACAGAAGCAGGCGCAAACAAAGCCACCACTTCCTGCATCGCCGTCTCCGACAATCCCTGCTCTGCCAACCGACCCACAGGTCTAGCTCTTAGGGCCATCATGTATGCAAACTGTTGTAAAGCACCTTTTAATTAATGAAAAAGTTATAATCGAGAAGCTCGTTTGGGTGTCCTGCTTTCTTTTTTAGGTTTTGTCGTGCCCTTCAAACTTTGACCTCGAAATACTGGAGTTTACCGAAGGGCTCCAGAAGGAGTGGACAAGCCTCGAGAGCTTAAGGCCCTACCGCCGTTCTCGCTTTTCCGTTCCTCATGGAGACAAAGTGGAGATACCTCCCGAAGTTTTTCACGAGGTCTTAGCGTATATCAAGGAAGAGGAGAAAGAGAAGGCATCCTCGTCTTCCGAACACATGAATTGGTTTGACTCGGAGTATCAGGTCGAGGACCCTACGGAGGTTAATTCTAAAAGGCTTCTGACCTAGGTCGAGCTCCAAGAGGAGCAAAAGAAACTGTGAGCCTTGAAGAAGAAGAGAGGTGTGAGGACGAAAAGGACTAAACCGGCAGCTTCGAGCTCCGAAGGACAGAGTAGCCGGAGGGGTAGCTCCAGAGGTCGACGGGGTCTTCGATTTTTCCTAGGCTTGGACCAAAACTTCTCCTGATGTATAAGTACGACGGATTAATGTGAATTGTTCCGAAAGTATTTTGTTTTCTTTTTACCCTCCTACCCCTCCTTGTGGGTGGTGGATCATTTGCTGTGCAAAGGATTCGCCAAACACAATGATGCGTCGAATTACACTTAATATTCGTACTTTACCTTTTTAGAGGCTTCTTGTAACATACTCTCTTATAATTACCTCGTAAATTTCGAAGTTAGATCTATCGCTTAGGACTTTGTTTTCATTTTTTTTGAATTGTCTCGTTAGCTTGAGCCTCGAAACTTTATTACTTGGTCACCTTCGACTCTTTTACAGATGCTTCGAACCCTTAGGCCTGAAATCTGTTCCTTTTTAAAGTCCTTGGACTCTTCTACGGATCCTAACAAGCCGTAGCCTGGAATCCGTAGGCTGGCCACCTTCGGCTCTTTTACAGATACTTCGAACCCGGAGGCCAGAAATCTGTTCGTTTAAAGTCCTTAGACTCTTCTACGGATCCTAACAAGCCGGAGCCTGGAATCCGTAGGCTGGCCACCTTCGGCTCTTTTACAGATACTTCGAACCCGGAGGCCGGAAATCTGTTCGTTTAAAGTCCTTAGACTCTTCTACGAATCCTAACAAGCCGGAGCCTGGAATCCGTAGGCTGGCCACCTTCGACTCTTTTACAGATACTTCGAACCCAGAGGCCAGAAATCTGTTCGTTTAAAGTCCTTAGACTCTTCTACGGATCCTAACAAACCGGAGCCTGGAATCCGTAGGCTGGCAGCGGAGTCCTCGAACCCATGGTTCACAGACTGCTGCCCGGGTCTTGGGAAAGATGCTTGCCTCTACAACCATCTCTGTCCTCCTGATGCGTCCATCTGGATTAAGGGATACTCGAAGAGTAAACAAAATTCGACCCCCCGCTTTTATTTAGAAAATGAAGTTTTACAAGTGATTACAAGGAGCCCCTAAGCATAATAACGCTTAAGGTGCTTCGCATGCCACGCATGTTTCAACTCTTCTCCTTCTAAATTAGCTAATTTAAACGATCCGGGGCATCCTGAGCGTAGGATAATATATGGTCCTTCCCATTTATTCCCTAGCTTCCCCGGCGCTATTACACTTCGCAAAACTAGATGACCTGGTCTAAGCTCGTTTGGCTTTATCTTTGGGTCATACCATGTTTTTGTTTGTCCCTGGTACTTCGTCAGGTTGGCAACAACTCGAAGCCTTGTTTCTTCTGATAAGTCCAACGAAGTGTTTCTATCATCTTCGCCTCCGGGCTGCATCGCACGAAGGGATCCCCCCTTGAGCTCCGTAGGAGTCATGGCTTCATCTCCGAAGAGTAGTCTGAATGGGGTAAAACCTGTGGATCTGGTTTGAGTGGTTTGAATGGACCATAAGATCTTGGGGAGCTCTTCGACTCACATCCCTTTGGCCAGCCCCACAATCCTTTGATTTAAACCGGATAGGATGTTCCCATTGGCTCTCTCGACAGCTCCGTTGGACTATGGATGGCATACTGCGACCAAGCACAACTTAATGCCTAACTCTTCACAAAATGCTTGGAATGTGTCAGCTTCGAACTGGGTTCCATTATCCACTGTCAACTCCCTTGGCACTCCGAACCTGCATATAATGTTCTGCCAGAAAAATTTTTGCACGTTCCTCGAGGTGATAGCAGTCAATGGCTCCGCTTCAACCCACTTCTAAAAATATTCGATTGCTACTACAACAAATTTCAAGCCACCTTTTGCCATTGGAAAAGGGCCTATGAGGTCCATGCCCCATCGAGCCATTGGCCATACCAGGGCAATAACTTGAAGTTGAACTGGTGGACGGTGGCTTCCCCTCCCCATCCATTGGCAGCCTTGGCATGTTCGAACCAGCTCCTCTGCATCTCTCACTATTGTTGGCCAGTAAAGCCCCTGCCGAAGTGTCTTGCCAGCTAGAGCTCGAGGTGCCAGATGACTTCCGCACAAACCTTCGTGAATGTCCCGAAGTATATCTTGACCTTCGGGTTGGGAGATGCATTGGAGTAGAGGGGAGCAAACGCCAGCTTTGTACAGTACTCCGTTGACAAGCTTGTAATTTCGGGCTCTTGCTTGAACCTTCGGGCATCCGGACCTTCTGAGGGATCTATGCCATCTTGTAATATGCTCATAATCGGAGCCTGCCAATCTGTAGTCGGAATGCACAGTACTTCTGCAGAGGGTACATGGCTAGCTGCGGGCTGCATTAGTTCTTCGTAGAAAGCACCCTCCGGGAGGTCTACCGCTCCAGCTGCAGCTTTTGCCAGAATATCTGTGAGCTGATTATCTGCTCGAGGGATACTCCGAATAGTGAATCCTTTGAATGCTGCTTCAGCCTTACGGATTTATTCAAGGTATTGTGCTAGATGCGTGTTCTTTGCTTGAAAACTTTTATCAACATGCCCTGCGATGACTTGGGAATCTGTCTTAATCATTATCCTTGCAGCTCCGAGTGCTTTAGCCTTTCGGAGGCCTAGCAGAACCCCTTCGTATTCTGTGATGTTATTGGTGGTTTTAAAATTGAGCATCGCAGAATACATGGCCTTCTGCCCTGATGGTGATATGATGACCACCCCTGCTCCGGCACCGGATGCCTGATAAGCTCCATCAGAAAATATTGTCCATAAACCTTCGGAGGGCTCTTTCGGGGCCCAAACGGCAGATGGAGTCCACTCTGCTATGAAGTCAGCTATGATTTGGGATTTGATAGATGTTCTTGCCGTGAAGGAGATTCCGAAGGGGGCTAGCTCGACGGCCCACTTTCCAATCCTTCCTGTAGAGTCTTTGCTCCGGAGCATATCCCCCAGAGGATACGAGGTAGGAACGATTAGGTTATGCGCCAAAAAATAATGTCTTAGCTTTCGCGAGGCCATTATTAGGGCATAAGCAAATTTCTCAAGCTCGGAGTATCTTATCTTAGCTCCGGACAAAGCTTCTGACACGAAATAAACTAGGTTCTGCACCAGCTTTCCCTTAAGCTCAACTTCCCAGACCAACACTGCACTTACTGCGGAGCCTGTAGCTGCGAGATAAAGGAGAAGTGTTTCTTCTGGAAGGGGCACAGTAAGTGTTGACAATCTTTCGAGGTACGCTTTTATGTCATCAAAGCTTTTCTGGCATTCCGGTGTCCAACTGAAGCTCTCAAACCCCTTTAGGGCTTTGAAACTTGGGTGGCTTCGCTCTGCTGATCTGGCCAGGAATCTGCTAAGGGCTGCGAGCCTTCCTGCTAGCTTCTGGACTTGCTTCAAATTTCCTAGCGGAGCCATTCTTTGAAGTGCACTTATTTGCGTTGGGCTAGCTTCGATGCCTCTGCTCGAAACTAAGTACCCTAGTAGCTTCCCTGCTTGAGCTCCGAGTATACATTTTTCTGGGTTGAGGCGTACTCCACAAGCTCGGAGGCTCTCAAATGTTTCAGCTAGGTCTAGGCTATGCTGGTGCTTTTGCGCACTTTTTATTACAATATCATCCATGTAGGCTTCAACATTCCAGCCTATTTGATGACCTAAAGCTTTAACTATTAAACGTGAAAAGGTGGCTCCGACATTCCGAAGGCCAAAAGGCATTCTTACATAGCAAAATACTCCAAAAGGAGTTATGAAGCTTGTCTTGGCTTCGTCTTCGCGTTTCAGCCAGACTTGATGATACTCGGAATAAGCGTCGAGGAAGCTTAGCAATTCGGAGCCTGCTGTGGAATCCACCAGTTGATCTATTCGGGGCATTGGGTAGGGGTCTCGCGGGCATGCTTTATTTAATGAAGTAAAGTCAATACGCATGCGCCATTTGTTCGAGTCCTTCTTCCTTACAAAAACAGGGTTAGCTAACCACTCGGTATGGGCTACCTCCCTAATGATGCCAGCCCTTAACAATTTCTCTACTTCGGCCTTGGCGAGGCTTGCTCTTTCTGCAGACAGCTTGCGGAGCCCTTAGCACACTGGCCTGGCCTTCGGGTTGACAAGCAGGCTATGCTCGATGATGCTTCGATCCACCCCGGTGATGTCTTCGTCGGTCCAGGCAAAGACGTCCAGATTTTGCTTGACGACTTCTTCCAATGAGGCGGTTATCTCCAGGGATAGCCCTTTGCCGAACTGCACTGGATATTCTTTGCCATCTTTTGAAATTATCCTCGTCTCAACTTCACCTTCCGGGCTCGGCTTTAGAGAGATTCCTTTTGAAAGGTTCGAGACCTCCGGTGCTTCTCCAACGACCTTCGTTACCTCTTCGGCGCCTTCCGCTACGCTGTGCACTTGCCGGGGATCAATCGGTTGCCTGTGACCATACTCCGTTCTCCGGGCTATAGCTTGGTCTCTTGCAATAGTAAGCACTCCACCTTGAGTGGGCATTTTGAGACAAAGATAATTGTGGTGCGCAATAGCCCCGAACTGGTTCAGCATCCCTCTTCCGAAGATTGCGTTGTAAGCATAAGGGGCGTCAACAACATCGAAGATCACCTCTTCTATCCTGGCCAGAGGCCCCTCTCCGAAGGCAACCTCGAGGCCTATCTGGCCGAGGGCATCGAGAGGTGGCCCTAAGAACCCTTGAAGCGGCCGGGCCGCTGGAAGCAGGTGCTTCCGGGAGATGCACATTTGATCGAAGGCCTGGACGAAAAGTATGTCTACGGAGCTTCCGCCGTCCACCAGGATCCTTCGGACCTCCACCCCTGCTATGTCTGCGGAAATGACCAAGGGGTCGGCATGAGGGAACTTTACCCCTGCGGCATCACTAGCAGTAAACGAGATGGGCACATGGGACCACTCTGGCATTCCCTCTGCGGAACTCGAAGTCCCAATGTGCCCAACCTCGTGGACGTACTCACGCCGCTGCCTTTTTGACATGCTTCCGAGGGTCCCCCCTCCGGAGATGGGCAGGACCACTCTCTTGCCACAGTCTTGTGGGTCTTCCTGCTTCGGTGGTGGCATAATATTGGCCACCGGAAGTCGCATGGGGGTTTCTGGGACACCGGCTCGGGCCACGATCTACACAGGCTCCGACCGTGCCGCTGGTGGGGCTCGATCTGAAGTACCCCTCCCGGTACTTCATCCTAGGTATTCGCCCCGAAGGGTTAACACCGACTTGTAGTCCTTCTTGTCATGGCTTCTGTTGTTGCCATGCAAGTAGCAGAAAAAACTCTGGCGCCTGCCTGGCGCTCTCTCTTGAGGTCTCGGGGCCCCAGCCTTGAAGCTCTGTACCTGCTGAAAATTGGCAGGTGCCTTCGGGGTGGAGGGCATAATGTTTAGCACCTCTGAACGGAAATGTTTCTTCCCTCGCCTGTGCTCGTTGAAGCGGTTATCTTGAGGGGGTTGTAGAGGAGCCGAGGCTTCAGGTTCCATCTTGACTTCTCGGAGGGTAGGCGAGGGGGCTCCGGTCCACCGGAGACAGCCTTCCTCCGCCTTGTCATACTGTTCGAAGTATGCCATGAGCTGTGCCACAGACGTCACCGGCTTCCGGTGGAGTTTGCTGAGGAGGTCGGGGTTTAGCACCCCTTTGCGGGCGGCGTCGACTACCGAAGAGGTAGACAGGCCCTTAATTTGTGACTTGGTGTGGGCGAAGCGCGTGAAGTATTCTCGGAGTGTTTCTCCCGCCCGCTGCTTCACTTGGAACAAACTTCCTGTGGACATCGAGGCCACAAAGGTACCCTGGAAGTTGGTCACGAACTTCTTCTTCAGCTGCTCCTAGGACCTGATCGATCCTGGCTTCAAGGACCAGAACCATCGGAGTGCCACACCCTCGAGAGCGAGGGGGAAACACTTCGCCATCGTGTTGCGCACCCCTCCGCTTGCTTCTATGGCCAGGGCATATGAGCGAGCGAACTCTCCGGGGTCTGACCCACCGGAGTACTTGTGCAACTTCGAAGCCTTGAACCTGGGATCAAAGGGGACTCTTTGCAAGTCCGAATGCAGCGGAGACTCATCATCGAAAGATGTGTTTTTGGCCTCCTCCGGGACTTGGATAACTTCTGGGGGGTTGTGAGCACCACCATCTTGAGGCCCTTCGAGAGTCTCGGTGGAGGCTTGAGTGCGGAGGCGATCGGCAGCCTCTTGCCTCCACCTAGCTACCTCCTCCTAAAGCCTAGCTACTTGAGTAGCCTCGGTTCCACGTAATCAGTCTGAAGCACCGTAGGAGGAGCTCGAGGACCTCTGGGCACTCGACGCCTAGTGGCATCTTCGAGAATCACTGGAGCGGTAGAGGGCCCAGCTCCTGCAGTCCGAGGGGACCTTCAGAGGGGACCCGAGGCTTGGCTTCGCTTCGGAGGCATAGATATTTGCGGAGAGGTCCGAAGATCGAGGACTTCGCTTGATCTAGGAAGGCGAGCGGGGGCCTTCAAACCACACTAAGAAGCCCCTTACCGAAGAGTGCGCAGAATCTTAGGACTCCGAGGCTCCCTCCGTAAGTGCTCTTCGAAGTGTGGTCAGCAGTGGAGAACAAGCTTTTAGAACTTGGTTCCCCACGGACGGCGCCAAGTGTTGGTGCAAAAGGTTACGCCAACAGGTTCTCTGTTTCAAGAACAAACAAATAGTGTGCTCGTGTTTAAGAACTTACTCGAGCCTCTGTATTGGATAATAACTCAAGTAGTCCGAATCTGTGTATTAAATGGTCGAAGATCCCCTTTTACAGGGTAGAGAGGGGGGTATTTATAGGCAAAAATGTCTAAGGAAAAGACCTAATTACCCCTAGATTACAACCGACATCGCGGGACTGTTTAGTACCCGGAGCAAGGTTAAATAAGGTAAAACTCCCCAATACGGATGGATAAGCCAGACATCTTATCAATCTTGTCGCCCTGCTTCGGAGCCTCCATATCCTGCGGAGGGTTCCTCAGGACGTCATATCGAGGCACCCTTCGGCCTGATGCCTCCCCCTTCGAATAAGAGCCCACCAGCTCCGAAGCTTAAGGAATCTTTGAGTTATTGATCTCTAAGTCTTCCAAGTGAAGCAATTTCCCCCAACACCTTCGATGCACCTCTACTTCTGAGACCTTCGTCGGGTATACCTTCGAGTGCCTCCCTCTGGAGCACACTTCGAACGCCTTGCCTCATCGCTGAGGACTTCGTCCACCATACTCCGAAGTCACTCCATTCGGAGTAACCTTCGAAGTGCCTCGCCTCCGAGTACTTCATCTCGTGGTACCTTCACCCGGAGCCACACTCCACACTTACTGCCTTCTCCTGGCGCACCTCGACCCGAGGTCCGACCTTGACCCCTTCGCAGCCTTCGTGACGGAGCTCCCTGCTCCCCTGGCATCAAGCCTCCCGCTTGACCTAGGTTCACCTTCTACGAACTGTCCGTCGCCTCCAAAGTCACCTGCGCACCACAGACAAACAGACAAGTGTATCCAGTACCCCGGAGACCTCTCCGGGTAAACAACCTTCAGCACACCCTCCGGTGTACCGCCCAAAGTACCGAACCCTTCGGTACAGCCAAGTCATTGTGTACTATCGGACCCCTCCGACAGGCACACTCCGCTGCAACAGCCGCAGCAACCAGAACCCACCGAACCCTTCGGTGAAGCAACCTCTGAACCCCTTCGGAGGGACCCCTTCGAATCAGAGGGTAAAATCTATCAATCACTCATCACAGAATCCGAAACCAACCCTTGGTTTCTCACATGATCAGTGCAACAGATGATATCTAAAGAGAGTCATTAGCACGCATTTTTCGATTTTTGCAAACAAAAAGCATCACCATATTTCCTAGTCAAAAAGCAAGGTAAAGCATGAGATGCAAATGCTAACTGATATCTACCAAGATAAGCATTGTCCAGAACAAAGTGCTTCAACAAACTTGTTATCCTTTTAAATTCCAGCCTTTTTCTTTTCCTTTTTCATTTTTGCCAGGGGTTATTTGCATGTCAACCTTATGCTAACCGACCAAGTCAAGCCTAGGCTAGAACTGGACCATCAGAAGCTTAAGACATTGGTCTTGGCATACATTACACTGTCCTAGTTCATACCAAAGTGCTATGGTAAGCAGTCTAGAACAATGCAATGCGACAAAGCAAACCCACCTGGATCTTTTCAAATTATGCATAAAAAGGCATGGATTATCATTTTTATGATTTTTATCATTTTTATAGCACATTTTCCATGTTAAAGCATATAGATGTCCAAGTTGCATATCTACATCTAAGTGAGGAACTAGCTACCAGGCATGTAAAAGATAGCAAAAGCACTCAGCCTACACATGCTAGTTACCATAAGCAATGGTGATCATTTTTCAATTTTAAAGCATAAAAGCCATGCATGTGACAGATATTAGACATATCATGTGAACTGAAGCAAAGCATGATCATCGACAGTTAATCAAAAGCATGTACCAGCTAGAATAAGTAAAGCAGATCAATCATATAATATAAACAAGCTCAAAGTGTGATATATGATTATGCAGGATATGAACTCACACAAAAAGACTCAAGAAAAGAAGAAAGAAAAAAATTGACTCAAAATATCCTAAAAAGGATACACAACTCCCAAATCCCCTCGCAAACGCTCAAAAGTAGACTGATCTAGGGGTTTGGTGAAAATGTCAGCCAACTGATGATGAGTATCAACATGAACAAGGTTAATGGCACCTTTCTCATACTGATCCTTCAGAAAGTGAAAGCGCACATCAATATGTTTGGTTTTTGAATGAAGACATGGGTTTTTCCCTACACTAATTGCGCTAGTGCTATCACAAAACAAAGGAACTATGGCAGGGAAGAACAACCCAAAATCCCACAAAGTAGAAATCATCCAAACCAACTGTGAGCAGCAGCTAGCAGCAGCTACATACTCAGCCTCAGTAGTAGAAAGCGCAACTCCAGATTGTTTTCGAGAAGACCAAGAAACAAGCGAAGAACCAAGAAACTGACAAGTACCAGAAGTCGACTTGCGATCCAGCCGGCACCCACCAAAATTAGCGTCGGAAAATCCAGATAAATCAAGAGACGATGATGCTAAATAGTAAAGACCTAGATCAGGAGCATAAGTAAGGTACCTGAAAATACGCTTGATAGCCTGCCGATGAGATGCGCGTGGTGAAGACTGAAAGCGCGCGCACAGTCCCACGATGAATTGAATGTCTGGTCTCGTCACAGTTAAGTATAGCAGTGATCCGATCATCCCTAGATACTCCCTCTCTCGTTGACCTTGACGCCGCTCTCGTCCTTGTCCAAACCTCCAGATGTACCCATTGGGGTCATCTGAGGCTTCAGCTCTCCACCAAAATCAAACTTCTTCAACATGTCCCGCGTGTACTTGCGCTAGTGGATGAAGATGCCATCCTTGGTCTGCTTGATCTGGAGCCCTAAGAAATACTTGAGCTCACCCATGTGGCTCATCTCAAACTCGCTGTGCATCTGCTCAGAAAACTTGGACACAAGATCATTAGTAGAACCACCAAAAATAATATCGTCCACGTAAATTCGAGCAATCAATAAGTCTGAGCCAACTCTGAGCAAGAAAATAGTTTTTTCCACAGAACCCATCACAAAACCGTTCCCCAACAAAAAACTACTTTAGGCGATTATACCAAGCCCTAGGGGCTTGCTTCAGACCGTATAAAGCTTTCTGCAACTTGAAAACATGCCGAGGAAACTTAGGGTTCTCAAAACCGGGGACTGCTTAACATAGACCTCCTCTTCTATATAACCGTTCAGAAAAGCACTCTTAACATCCATTTGAAAAAGCTTAAAATCTTTAGAAGTAGCAAAAGCCAAAAAAATACGAATGGACTCAAGACGGGCAACAGGGGCGAAGGTCTCCTCAAAATCAATACATTCTTTCTGGCAAAAACCTTGTGCAACTAGTCGAGCTTTGTTGCGCACCACAACCCCATCTTCACCTTGCTTGTTCTTAAACACCCACTTGGTGCCTATGGTGTTGCATCCGGGTGGTAGCTCAACCAGTGTCCAAAGCCAATTGTGAACAAAGTTTTCAAGCTCTTCTTGCATGGCGTTTATCCAATTTGAATCAGAAAGAGCATGAGAAATGTCTCTAGGCTCAAAAGTGGCAACAAACGTAGACTCAGCAAACACAGCAAGAGAACCAACAAAAGAACGCAAATATCTCTCGGTAAGATCACTGATGATGAGATCTGAGGGGTGATCATGTTGAACTGCTTGGGATCCTAGGTGATCTGACGTCACCTCACCAGAGTCAGCAACTGGCACCTCTGGACTCGGCTGAGGGGGCTTGATCGAAGTAGAAGGAGTGATCAGAGGTCCGCTCTCGTCCTCAGTTGAAGTCTCAGAAGGTGTGGGGTCTACAGGCTGTGTAGAAGGCCCACCCTCATCAACAGCATGAGTATCATCATCTTCCTCGAAGATGGACTCTCCAAGCTCATCATCTCCAGAAAGCTCAAAAGAAGGAGTTAGTGAAGGCATGGACTCATCAAAAGAAACCTCACAAGTCATGACAAGCTGCTGAGAGTCGAGGTTCCAAACACGAAAGCCTCGAGAATGCAAGGCATAACCAAGAAAGACTCCATCCCAGCAACGAGATTCAAACTTGTCCAAATGCCTTCCCTTCTTGAGCAAAAAGCACTTGCAACCAAACGCTCACAAGTGACTCACCTTGGGCTATCTGCCAAACCGCAACTCATATGATTTCTTACCTAAGTAAGCTCTAAGAAAAATGCGGTTGGCCAGATAGCAAGCCATGTTCATGTCTTCAACCCAAAAGCGCCTAGGATTCCTATGTTCATCAAGCATTGTCCTAGCCATCTCGACTAGCATGCAGTTCTTTCGTTCCACAACACCGTTCTATGGGGGAGTGTAAGGGGCAGAAAACTGATGATCAAGACCCTGATCACTACAGAAGCTGATGAACTAAGAGTTCTTGAACTCAGATCCGTTGTCAGAATGAATTGCTCGCATCTGACCATTGTTCTCGTTCTTCAGCTTCAAAATTAGGCCATGAACAAAGTGAAAAGCCTCATCCTTAGACTCCAAAAAGAAAACCCACGAGAATCGAGAAAAATCGTCAACTATCACAAGTGCATACCACTTCCCACCGACTGAGCGTAGTCGAGCTAGACCAACAGTATCCATGTGTAACAGCTCTCCTAGGTACGAATTCATCACTTGAGTCACAGGTGCATGAGAAGCAGCAACCATTTTCCCATGACGACAGGGATGGCAAACTAGATCCTTCTCCATCTTTAGCTTGGACAATCCTCGGATAAGATCCATAGAGCTCAATCTGACTAGCAGATCAAAGCTCAAATGACCTAACCTCCTATGCCACTTCTAGAGCTCAGAGGAGGATCCAGCAATCAAACAGCGAGAAGGGCTAGAAGAACTAGAGAAATCAATACGAAAAACCTTACTGAAGGGTAAGATCTGGCAAACCAAAGATCCTCTAGAATCAACAACAGAAGACATTCCCTTCTTAAAGCGAACCTCTAAACCATCCTCAAGAAGTTGCAAAACAGGAATCAAATTAAAATTCAAGTTTCCAACCAAAGCAACATTCTTCAAAGAAAAATAATCAGAGATGCGAATCGACCCAATACCTTGTACCTTCCCTTGACCACTGTTCTCGAAAGTGATGTACTCCTTGGAGCTCGGGGGAGTGAGGCTGGAGAACCATCTACGATGTCCCGTCATGTGGCGAGAACATCCTGAATCCATGATCCACACATCCTCCCGTCCTCGATCCTGCAAGATCAATGGTCATGAGTGGGAGCAAATGGTCCGACACCAGGTTTAGCAAATGAGCTAAACTAGTGTCGAGCCATCTGCTCGTAAGTAGGAAAGCAGAAGGAATCATACGAGTCTGGACCAAAACGTGGCTCAAAGAGCGGTCCTTTGTTCTGCCTAAAGTCACGGCCATAAGGTCCAAAGCCGTTTCCAGAACGACTTAGAGCTCTGCCGGAGCGAAAACCACCCTCCGGAGCATGGTCATGAAAGCCGTCTCCTCTACCACCACCTACACGACACGGCCTGACCTCTAGCCTCTCTCCACGACGAGGGACTCTCTGTGTACCACCCTGCTGGTAGAACTACTCCTACCCACCTCGAGCTCTCTATGCTCTCTCAACCCACTTCCTCCTGAAGCAAAACTCCTCAAGATGCCCGTCTCTTTGACAAAACTCACAGTGATAGGTAGGCTTCTTGGGATGTGGTTGAGGCTTGGGGTTCTTAGGCTTGGTGGTGTTGGGTGTAGACTCTTTGGTGTGAGAGGGTCCAGGTAGAGAGTCAAGATAGGAGTGTGGAGAGGTTTAGGATTTGGGACCCAGATAGACTTCTTGGGTGGAGCTTTAGGTTGTTCTTGGAACACTCCATCCTTAGGCTGAATAACCTGAAAAGACTCAATGGAGTGAGTCTTAGGATATCTCTGCTCTAGAGTTATCTTGCTCCACTCCACTGCACGTCTAATGGCACTCTCGAAGTCAGCCTTGGTGTAGGTGTGACCTATCCCAAACCCATCCTGCCTCCCCTGCGTCCAGGCGGTGCACACACAAGTCACTTGCCTCTTGCTTGTCAACTTTGTTGGTCCTCTTCGGAAGGCGTCCTTCGAGTTCTACAATCCAACGATCTACTCATGCCAACTAGGGTTCGACCAGCTCTCACCTCACCTATTCTTCATCGGCCGGATCCAGATCCGTGGAGAAGTTAAGGATGGTGCAGAGTATGACCACTTCGTCAGAATGGCTAACAAGGTTCCCTATGGTGATTTTGCTTCTTAGTTGGCCTATCCTACCTGCTGCGATGGCTTCACCCATTGGTGGGGTGAATGGATGAAACACCTCTTCAACCAACATTCGAAGATGTACTACGAGCGCCTATATCCTAACTACGTCGGCGAGGCCTCCATGGTAAATTTTTCAACTTAGCTCTTTCTTCTGTTCGACCTCCTATTTTTACTCACCTTGCATCCCTCACATTATGCAGGAAGAGGATAAAGATGCTCCGATGAAGAGCTAGAGCGACAAGCCTATAGAATATAGGCTAGTATCAACCACTATCACTTTGGGTGGCTGGGCTCCTGCCCCGATGGAGTGCCTCGCTAAGATGCGGGTCAAGACTCTAGCTCGTAAGCACAAATCACCGGACGTGGCGTCGCGTAGATCCATCAGGGCTAATCCCGATCTGGTAACTTGCTGATTTATTTCTGCCATGCCCAGTGTCACTTCACTTCTTCCTTCACAAGAATTGCTCGTAACACCTCCTTTTCCTCTCCAGCCAACACCACCTAATCCTTTGGCTACGCGAGTCCCTGTCGATGAAGATGTACCTCTATAGTCTCAGGTTCGCACCGATCCCTATTGTGGGAATGCTTGCTTTGTTTTTTGGTACATATCATTATCCCTTTTTCAGCCTCCTTCCCCCGCCGTCGCATCTCCCCATACGGCAGTTGACCAGGTGGTTGTGACCTACCTAATGTTCGATCGACCCTGCCTGCTGGAGGTATTGAGGAAGGTGGATCGGTTACCATTCTCACTGGGGCACCGATTGATGTTGAAATTCTTTCTGCTTCGAGATCTTGTCAGGTACCTTACTTACTTTACCTCCTTGTCGCCTTCCCTGTGGCTAACATCGACCTTAACTACAGCCGATGTTGGGTTCTACTAACCCGTCTGCCCCCCATGTCAATCTTGAAGGGGAAGGCTCTCACACCCTCCTAACAGTTGTAGAGGAGGATGAAGCCATTGTCTCTTCTACTGATGGCATTCTGCAATTGGCTGTCCCTGTTGGGCCTATTGACGTGAGTTCTACTTGTACTTGTGATCAATACGCAGCTATACTTCGGTTGGCTTTTCTTGTAATTTTACAACGGATTTGAATGCACCCAATGCCGTGTCTCATAGGCTTGTTTGCCTCCAGGGCGCTGCTGAGGAGGACGACGCTGACACCTCTTGTGCCGATGGCCCTTCACAATCGACCGTTCCTGCTAACGTGAGTGTTTTGCACTTGCCGTTGTGACATCGTTGCATCATTTCTAACCTTTTTTCTTATTTCAGTCCTTCATCTGGGGGTTCCCCTTCGACATCAGCCCTTTTATTTTTGCCGACGAGGATGCCATGGGTGCCCATGTATCGGTCGCGATTCATCTTTCCCTGGAGGTGAAGGAGGTTTTATCAGATCCTCTATGTTTCCTCGAGAATCCGGTGGAAGCCTTGGTTAATGATTCGAGGCCGATAAGGGGATGCCTTAACGACATCATGGACCTTCTTCCTTCGGGGTTGGTCGACACCCTTATGTTGGCCGCATATTTGGAGTTCCATCGGTCAAACGTACAATGAGTGCTGAAGCAGATGGCCGACCGAGCCAGTCTCGCGTCATAGCTGGCGGCGATCGAGGTCCATGTCGCAACGGCAACGACCGAGAGCATCCTCCTAGTTCGGATTCAGGGCGAGTCGACGCTCATATCACGGGAGCTAGGTCGGCTTCATATGGAGGAAGCTGATCTAGTCTCGAGGCTGGACGGAGTACAGGTGAGGATGACCGTGAGGGAAAGCGCTCTAGCCTCCCTTCCTAACTAGATTAAGGCCCAAAGATGCCGACTCGCCGATGCCATTCACCTCACGCAGCGCCAATGCCATGCCCTCTGAGACGTCCCTGGCTCTGATGCTGAAGACAGTGCTGTTCTCCAGAGCATCGATGTGATTTGGTTGCGGGCGATTGAAGGCATCCTTCATACTCTCTTGTAACTTCGTGTAGGGTACACTAACCGGTAAAGTGAAACATGCCTCCGCAATGTATTTATTTTTGAATCTTTGGAATTGGTCCTGAGTTCTTATGTATAAGGGCGATGCTTTTGCGTCAGCCATCTAAAGGCAATACCATTGGTATCGTCTGTCTTGCATGTAGATCTTTTAGGCATTCGTCCAAACGATCGAAAAATATTTCTTCAAAGTACTCCTCGTCTGAACCTTTCTAATACCTCCAAAGTAACGTCATCAGTCTATTTTGTGCTTCATCGGGAAATCTAGGTACATACGATGGTTGGGCTCGGTCTGTCGCTAGGTGTTGGACCGAAAAGGGTGACCAGAGAGGGGGGAGGGTGAATGGGAGCTTTTAAAATTTTAGACTAACAATAGCCTTCTGTTTTAAATACAGTGTCCTACGGAACATACTTCGAACACACCCTTCGGAGGACTAGTTCAGAGATATTTTACAGCTCCAAACTCAGGCTTCGTAAAGAGCAAAAGTCCAAAGTCAAGAAGACTTCGCTCACACCCACAAACCCCAAAACACAACTCTGTAAGGAAAGAGCAGGCTCCGCACACAAGGTGCCTTCGAGCAGGCTTCGAACTTCACCCTTCACAGGAGTGGGTTTCCCTATGAAGACTTCGACCAGATACTCCGCACTAGCAACTAGTACTAGGCTTTGTATTCCGAAGGCCTAAAAGCAAACTGAACTGACTACGCTGAGGAAAGAAAACAGACCTCAAGTACAACTCTACTTAGTGCTTCGCTAGTAATCAGAGAGCACTTGCCTCTAGTTTACACAGAGCGAACATACACTGAAGAGACTTCACAACACTAGCATGAACAAAATACAAACACACTTCTCTAGAGAAGAAACCGAGCCAAAAACTCAGGCTTGAACAGAACGAAGTGTAACACAGAGAAATCAACACATGCTGTGCAAAACAGGTATACAAGTTCAAGCAACAGATGAACAATAGAATGAAAATTTCATTGCATGAACAGGGACCACAAAAACTCACAGTACTGAGTACATGGATGTGGTGGCTAGCTCTGGAGTTCTAAAAATGGTGGCTCAAAGTGTTACCTAGACCTATCCAGCCTTCACTATTTATAGGCCCTACTCAACCATGTGAATAGAATACTTTACCCCTAGGGTTTATATTGTTTTTTCTCAGCCAGACAAGGGGGTACAAATAGTAGTCTACTTTTCTGGAGGCTTCTTTTGTCAGCTTTGCAGAGGAGACATCATTAGCTTTTGCAGAGCATACACGATCAACCTTTGCACAGTTGGAATCTTTTGAAGCCCCCTTCGCACATGAAGTGTGCAGAAACTTCAGTGACAATATTTAAACCCATAAGCCTTCGCTTCACCAAAGACAGTCTTCGATACAATGACGGTTTTGAGCCGAAGCCACCAAAGTACTTGAGCCTTCATGCCAGCACCTTCGGAGTGGACCACCACGGCTTCACAGCTACTCCCAACTCGAACTCCGTCAATCCGTGTACTGAAGCCATGCATGACCGACGTACCTAAAGTCAGCCACACTTTGAAGCCCCACCTTCGGAGTACTTTTGCCACCTTCCGAAGTCCCTCCATCCAAGGCCTCCGCATGAAGAATATCCATAAGCACCCCTTCGCAGTGTCTCAGCCCCGAGCACACTCTATGAAGACCCTTATCCGGACCATGCCTTCGATGCACCTTGACTTCCGAGACCTTCGTTAGGTGTCCGTTCTAGTGCCTCCATCCGGAGAACACATAGAACGCCTTGCCTCATTGCTGAGGGCTTCATCCACCATACTCCGAAGTCACTCCTTCCAGAGCACCCTTCGAAGTGCTTCGCCTTCGAGGACTTTGCCTCGGGGTACCTTCAGCCGGATCCACCCTCCACACTTTCTGACTTCGCCTGGCGCACCATGACTCGAGGGCCAACCTCGACCCCTCGCAACCTTCCTAACTGAGCTCCCCACTCGCTTGACACCAAGCCTCTCGCTTGACCCAGGTTCACTCACTGCGAACCATCCATCGCCTCCAAAGTCACCTGCACACCACCGACAAGAAGACAAGTGTTTCTAGTATACTAGAGGCCTCTCTGGTAAGCAACCTTTAGTACACACTCTGGTGTACCGCCCAAAGTACCGAGCCCTTTGGTACACACATGTCATCGTGTTCTACCGGACCCCTCCGACAGACACACTCCACTGCACAGCTGCAGTCAGCAATCACCAAACGCTTCGGTAAATACCTCCGAACCCCTTCGGAGGGACCCCTTCACCCAGAAGGTAGCTTATCAGTCACTCATCATAGACTTGAAACTAAGGCACAGTTCAACTTGGTTTCTCACTAGGTCCAACATATACCTTTGTAGTTCATCAGTTTGTGGTGAAGCGTTGGCCGAGTCCACTTTCATTTTGTCGATGCCGTCTTCACAGGGTAAGCTTAGGCATTTCTTTGCTGATTGGTTTGACTCCATCGTCCGATACTTCAAGAAAATTACCATACCAAGCCTTCCCTGATAGACAGACAACCTCTTTCAACTCCCACACCGATAAATCATCTATCACTATGTTTACTGACCTATCGGTGGGGAATATCTCAATTTTAACACCGACCCACTTCATCCAGTTTTGGTGCATCATTGATGGGATGCAACAGTTTGTGTGAATCCAATCTCGTCCTAGCAATAAGATATAAGATCCTTTCCCTTCTATGATGAAGAACATGGTCGACATTATCTTGCTCCCAACCGTAAACTCTGTGTTCAACACTCCCATCATATCTGACGAGCTGCTGCCGAAGTCCCTTATCACCATATTAGTCTTGATGTGATCTTTCAGCGTTTTTCCAAGCTTATGGAAGGTGGCATATGGCATTAAGTTGACAGCTGCCCCTCCATCTATCATCATCTTAGGCATCAGCTTTCCGTTAACCAACCCTTTGATGTACATGGGTCTTAGGTATCGATGTCCAGGGTCTTCTAGATTATCAAAAAAGGCTAGCTATGCAGCCAACATCAATTGAGTTATCGTATTGATCTGATCTATGTTGTCTTCAGAAGATGCCTGATACTCCTTAGAGAGAAAGAAAACCATGTTCACCCCTACGTCTTTCTTGTTGTCATGATCAGCCCTTTCTTTCACTCACCATTCACTTTTAATTTCCCGAGGTCGATCAGTTTCTTTGTTGCACCTTCATGCCTTCAGCTCTTTCTACCGTAGTCGTTGCACTCTACTCTTCTTGTTCCTCATGAAAATCCCAATAGGGCACCACTACAGCTTCTCCAATGCGGATTCGCCGTTGGCTGGCTAGCCATCATCCTCAATATTGATAGGCTGATCCTCTCGAGCGCTGACACTCTTGGTGGTGATGGCCTCCATCGAATGACTTATTAACCGCGAGGCCTTCCCCTATTTTTATGTGGCCGATGGTCATCCTGCCACTCATTTCTAATGCTGCACTCTGCATAGTTGTCTATTGACGGTAGGCATAGCCCTTTGTTCCAGCAAAATCTGAAGAACTCAAAACTCCAATGAGGGTTGAGTTGCGAGTAACTCCGGCTGTGGTTGGCATCCGCTCCTTCTCTTGCCTTTTCTTCATATTTCTTGATCAGATTTGATGAAGTAACACTTTTCTTAGCCCGCTTGCTTCTTTTTGTGCTCTGGTCATCAGTGTGATATGTGTGTACCATGTTGATCGGAACGAGTGCCCGTCGATGTTTATCAGCTTTTTCCCATAGTCGAACTTGATTCAGCCTTGCTCTACGGCCGATTGGATATGCTGTCTAAATACCTTGCATTTATTAGTGTGGTGCGATGGGGGAATTGTGCCAATTACATTATTTCCTTTTCTTCAGTTCATTAGTGGGTGGTATGATGTGGTTTGGTGGCAACTAGATCTCCTCTTTGAGCAACAGGTCGAATATTCTATCGGCCTTGTTGACATCGAAGTTGTACTTCTCTTCATTATCAGCTGGTTTCACCCAAGGACATGCGACTGTTTCTTATTCTTAGTCCAGTCAGCTAAACTAACTTCCATGTTAGACCCACTATCCTCGTCGGAGTCCGAATGACACATATGAGCGTATGCTACCTTCTTTTGATACTTGTCCCTCTTTGCTTCTTGGAATCGGATCTCATGGGCTGATACCCAATGTACCAGGTGTGATAGGCTTTCAAACTCTTGTGATGAAAGCATATCTTTTATTGGGTTCAGAAGCCCCTGGAATTCCAGCTCAGCCAGTTGCGCATCGCTGAGATTTAGGCTATAACACCTGCTCCTCACATCACAGAACCATTGCGCATACTCTTGGACTGACTCGTCCATCCTTTTCTTGACCGTCGTCAGAATGGTGAGTTCATCTTGTGTATATTGGCGAAGAAATATTTGTGGAATTTCTTCTCTAGATCTACCCATCCTCTGACGGAATTCTCTGGTAGCAACGAGAACCATGTGAAGGCCGATTCTGATAATGACCGTGGGAAAAATCTGACCTTCAGTTCTTCTTCGGCCAATGCCTTGCCACATTGGGCGAGAAAACGGCTAATATGCTCAATCGTGGAGATCGAGTCTTGCCCTGTGAACTTGGCAATGTCACCCAATCGAACCATTCTAGGTATGGTCGCCGATACATGTAAGTTTGATCTTTGGGCTTAATTACGAATTGGTCTCGAATCACTTTCGTGATCCGGTTTACCTAGTCTTCTTCTTACTTGTCTAGCTCAAGATACCAATCCATCATCGGAGGTTGCTAATATTTATCCACCCGACTAGCATTTTATATTTTCCCTTCATTGGAGTATGGCGATACCCCATAGTATGCGGTCTGGTTGTACCCTTGTGGAATGCTATCAGGTCCCCCCTTGATGGCACAAGATCTGGCAGCATGTTCCTAGAGATTCCATATATGGGATGGGGTATCTCTTGCCTGATCGGCCCTGGTAGGGCGGCCGTAGGCTAGAGTCGTGGCATACCCCTACCAAAAGGGTGTGTGTTTTTGGGTGGATCCTGTCTACCCGCCCCTTGGAGAGCGGGCGTGGTTGACAGAGCCATCACGTCAGCTTCCAGACCAAACGAGGTGTTCGGTGGCCCCTCTCTCATTAGCCCTTGTGGTGTTAGCACTAGCCGACTATACTGAGGGTTTTGCAACAGGCGTGGATGGTTGGTCGAAAAGTATGTCGGACCTTGCGCCAGATCTTGAGCGATTGCCCCATTAACGGTCTTCTTGATCAGCCCGTGCAAGGTATTAACCCGTACCTCAAACTTGTTGATGAGGGTATAGTGAAGGGCGTTGTTGACTACTTCCTGAAAAGTGACTCATGGGCTTTCAGACCATGGAAGGATCTCATCGGCTGCAGCCGGTCTTGGCAATTAAACCCTCTGTATGGGGCCAGATCGGATCATGCCGAAGGCATAGAGGCACAACTTATTTTAGTTCTCCACATGGTACAATACCTTCGCCCTCTATTCATCAGTTAGAGCGTCCATGGTGATTGGGATGATGTTGTTGTCGTTGATTCCGCCTGGCATAAGTGATCTGATAAGAGGTCCCACTAGGTGTGCCAAAAAACATGTTGGTGTATTTTTTGGTCACACATGTGGCCTGGGAGATCTGCTTGACTCTAGTACAAGTCCTATAATATTAGAAGAAAAAGGGTTCAGGTTGTTCCAATCAGTTTGACCCTGGAACTGATAAGTAGTCTAGGAAAAGAAATAGCATTAGTAGTAGAGCCGATCGACTGCACAATCAATGGTTGTAACAGGAATAAATAACCGTGAATGAATACGCTGATCGGCCCTAGAGCAGATGACTACAATAGAGTTATCGGTGTAGGTACGTCATCGACCGATAGAATAAGGAAATTGCGGGTAGGGGCCGATGGGCATCTCCCGAACACGCACATGATAGAATATGGAATCAAAGATAACCTATCAGCTTGTACTCCGATACAAATAAATAAAACATGCCAGATAACATGTCAATATCATCAAAATCATCATAATAACAAGATTGGACCTAACCAAGACAGTAGCTAGTCACGATGAACTCAACGATATTTCAAGGTATATGGCATGTTTTATTTAGATGAATGGTATACAACATTAAGCAGACACAATAGAAAGAGATGTCGGACTTAACCGATGAAGCCTCAGACTATGACACCTAAATCACATCAAACTAAGAGATCAATCTGATGCAGCCTTAGACCTAGCCAATACACAGGGATAAACCGGTGAATGTACTGACCTAGATGATGCCTCCAAGAGATCGATACGATGCAGCCTTAAAGAACACTAACTTAGCTAATACAGTTGTCGGGGTGACGGGGCTCACCTCTTTGCTTGTGATCGAAATGATGCAGCCAGCTCCGATTGTCGAATCCCGCCGGACTTAACCTTGGGAAGCCAAGGGTAGCGATGCGGCGAAGAGTAGTTGTTTGTAGGGTTGTGTTGTTGTTTTCCTAGCTATTTAGATACATATTTATAGTCCGGAGACATACTATACAAGTAATCTACATTGTAACCGATTCTGGATCATCCTCATCTTTCCTCCTTCATCGGCTCTATCATGTCTGATCATATTATAATAACATGGACAAACTTCTTTGACCATCCTTGACCGGACTCCTTTGACCTATGTTGCCCATGTGGCACCTTCGGCAGGCCTGGGCTTTACCAAAACTTGGTGTCAACAAACACGCAATATACCAATGTTGAGCCATGTTCAGCCACACAATTTGGCCATACACTCAAGCACTATTCACTTCCACATCTTCCACTACTCGGAGCACTAATCACCTCCACTTCTCCCACTACTTGGAGCACTAATCACCTCCACATCTCCCACTACTTGGAGTACTAATCACCTTCCCTCACTACTTAAAGCAAATCAAGATTATGTCTAACAATTTCCCCCTAATCTTTATTTGTTGATTCTTCGATATGGATCGTTGGCACAATTGTAGACACACGCTGGAGCCTCCTAGAATGCACCTTCACAGTGTCGATCACCACTTTGTCTTGTCGCAAACAAAGACATCCAATTGCCACACAAAACGACCTCCTGTTGCCACACACAACAGCCTCTTGCGTGACACACGAACTAATCCTCACGATTAGATCCTCTTCTCTCAAGAGCACTCACTGCACACACACACTTAGACACTTGTTTTCTTCACTACTAAAACACCACAAACACAACACCATACACGAACATAGCACTCACAAAAAACATGACTCGATAACACACTAACGAACAAACACCAAAACTCAACACAACCCTTTTTTCCTCTTGTTTGCAGCATCACTCGACATGTAGCCTTGCTCAATGGCCACCACATATGACCCGTAAGTGACATGGAGAGCTTGTCGGTGCTCCACTTCGATGTAAATTTTTTCATAGATGTCGTCACACCTTGACATAGCATGGGACGACATCACCATGTCGTAGGATCACATAGCTCTGATACAAATTGTTGAAGACGCATATCACTACTCCTCTCTTTTCTCACTAGTTTAGTTGTTTCACTCTCTCATCTAGCACCATTCCTCTTCCTCAATATAATAGGCAAGAATAACATGCATAAACTCAGCATTAGGAACTACATTTTGTTTATTTGGCTTCTATCATAACACAAGAACTACAATGCTTATATAGCACAAAATACACCCATATTGAGCCAAGTTCAGCCACACAATTTGGCCATGCACTCAAGCACTAATCACTTCCATTTCTCCCACTACTTGGAGCACTAATCACCTCCACTTCTCCCACTACTTGGAGTACTAATAACCTTTCCACACTACTTAAAGCAAATGAAGATTATGTCTAACTTGTGTGACCATTGGCGATGAACCCTTCCTTATGAAATAGAAGGATCCTTTGAATACAATAAAAGTTTTTGTGAGCGTGTCTCTATGTTCTCGTGATGGCTTCACCTAAGAAGGAGTGTCTATATGCCACTCTCTCTTTGGACTCAGTTTTTTGGGAGAAAGTCCCTCTCTAGTGGACTCCCTCTAACCTCTTTATAAGAGAGGTATCAAGGGTTACAAATCATAAATAAATGACCCTACTAATGACCGAGGAAACAGTCATTAGTGGGCATTGACTGTTTGAGATAACTGCTATGCTTGATGACGATCTTCATGGTGATTAATGACAACCTAGCCTTTAAGGCTGACCGTTGAAATGCAAGTGGTTGAAAGGCCTCGTCCCGAATGCAGGACTCGGGAACTCAAGCCCCCTTTGCCACTAGTCTTCTCAAGAAAGCCGACCGTTGAGTACTCGGCATTAGAACCACTCAACATGGGATCATATTTCCAATAGCAGCCCGCGAGCTCTTTTTGGCATGTGATCAATGCTGAGCAGATGTAAAGAGCTCTGGAATAATGATCGATGGTAATGTGTTTTTCCCGATAGGTGCACCACCTAGGTGCACCTACCGAGTGCAGCCCTAGTGATTGAAGTTTCTTCAAGGAATAAGCTTCAATCTAAAAAACTTTTGAATCTGGATGGTTGAAACCTTTGAAGTCTGATAGAGGCATCAAGTGCTTTTTGGTGATGGGGAGATGCCATTGGTCTGTTTGCGCAGACTTGAGTCTGTCTGAACTGACAGTTCTGGTTTGGACTTGAACAACTTTCATTATAACTTTTTAGATGGAACTGTGAATGCAACTTCTTCTTTTCACTTCAACTTCCACCGCACGCTTAAAAATCGTCTGACAGTTTTGGAAACCGTGCTAGAGTAATTGATGGTGAAGATTGTTTGGAGTCGCGTTTTCGACAACCGTGACACTTTGGGGATATGGTGCAGTTGAAGGTGAGGCTTATAAATATTTTCTTCAGCATGCCTCATCCTTCTTTCAGTTTTTTCAAACTTTTCTTACTCCCTGATCTCCTGGTGCCCCACAACCCTACTCAGCATTGCAACTGCGCGGTTTTCTATCACAAAGCACATCGACTATTCGACCTAAAGTTCTTAGCACCTTCCTCCATCAATCTAATGGTGACGCTTGTTCCTTAGACGTCGGCCGATCGGGCGAAGGAGTTTCGATAATCATCAACAAGAGAAAGTGTGGTGGAGGTGTTAGAGAGGCACGATGAGATTTCGTCATAACCTTTGTCATCGTGGCATTTGGACGGTAGTGAGTCATTTCCATCCCTCGACATCCATGAGCTTGTGGTGTTTGAGTCTTTCTTCTCTTGTGGATTTGGCTTGCCTTCTCACCCTTTCCTTCGTGGTGTCCTCCACCAATATGATATTTCTCTTTTCAATCTCAATCCCAACTCCATTCTCCACCTTTCCATTTTTGTCCACATGTGCGAGGCTTTTATGGGGATTGACCCCTCATTTCAATCTATTCCGCCATCTTTTTTCTTGCGGGTGTCCGACAAAAAAGTGGTCGGCGATTGTGGGCTCTAGCTTCACGACGGGAAGGTGACAGAGTATATTCTAGTGGTGCTTCCTTCTTTTAACAAGGGTTGGCACTCGGGTTGGTTCTATATGGCCAACCATGAGCCATCCTTGTCACCAAAGATCGACAGGTGCCAACGGTGGTATTCACTTGGTATGACCATTGTTCGTCAGAGGAGTAGGGGCTGGTTGATGAGTTGGTGAAGTTGGTAAGACAACATCGAGAAGGTAATCTCATGGGCCTCCATGTGGTGGTGAGTTTTGTGCTTTGTTGGATCCATCCACTGAAGCTGCGACTTCACCCGACCTTCGAGTACCCGGGCCCTAGGATCTGACCTGGGAATCGGCATGTTGATGCCAAATTTGTTAAAACCTAGGCCCACTAAGGATGTCATATAGTCAATAGAAGTCAAAGGAGTTTTGTCAAAGGTGGTCAAAGAAGCCCCTCCATATTGTTACAATATGACCTGGTATGAAGGAGCCAATGAAGGTGAGGGAAGATAGAGATGATACAGAATCAGTTACAATGTAGATTACTTGGACAAAAAGTATCCGGACTATAAATATGTATCTAATTAGCTAGGTTTAGAGGACACACAATCAACAACAACAAACTACTACTTTCGGCGCATCGCCACACTTAGATTCCCAAGGTTAATCCCGACGGGACTTGGCTTCATCTTCTCGATCCCCTGTGAAGAGGTGAGTCCCGCCACCCCCAACGGTCGCATCGGCTAGGTTCGTGTTCTTTAGTTCTGCATCATATCGATGTCTTGAGGTATCGTCCCAATCGGTGTGATCACTAGTTTTATCTTGGTATATTTTGCTAGGTCTAAGGCTACATCATTTTGATCTCTTAGATTGATGTGAATTAGGTGTCATAGTTTGAGGCTTCATTAGTGTTGGGGGAATAGTTTTCCCTTGAACAGGGGCCAAATGACATCAGCCTCCGGTAGCCTTCGGCCTGGAGCCCAACACTGTCAAAGCATGTATCTTCCCGAAGAAGCTGTTTACAAGCCTCAAGGTTCACTTCAGGAGCCTCTTAAGGCGAAGCCCTCTAGAGCGAAGTCACTCGGAGCCCTCTAGAGCGAAGCCCTCTAGAGCGAAGTCACTCGGAGCCCTCCGGAGCGAAGCCCTCAAGATTCCCAGAAGTTCAGGCTAACCTCGAGGCCAGCCTCCGGACCTTGTTCGGAGTTAACCTTCGAGCTCTGTCCGGAGTTAGCCCCCCTTCGGAGCTCCTCAGAGCTAGTCTTTGAGACCCCAGTTCGGAGCCCAGTTCGGAGTATGCTTCGAAGCCCCCTTCAGAGTGTACTTCAAGGCCTCCTTCGCAGCCTCCGCCAGAAGAGCTCCGGCCCCTACTCCGAACCCAAGAAATATCTAAGCCTCGCTGCAGGGTAGAAGCCATACCAGGGCCCCTCCGCCCCTGGTATGTCGTTTAGCTGGTCAAAGTATGACGTTGTCTGACACATCTGTAAAGCTGTAAAGCACTTTTGTACAGTAGCTAGCTCCTTTTTCCCCTTTTACCCCTATGAGCCTAGGGCTTACAGAGGGCATTTTGGTCTTTTCCTTAAGGCCTGCGTGCCTATAAAAGCAGGGCCGAACCCTTGTAGCAGGACACCTTCTCCAGGGGGCCATGAGACCGTGGAGTTCACTTCTCCACACCAAGGCATACCATGCCAAATCCACCACAAAATGGACGTAGGGCTATTATCCCCTAGGGGAGGCCCGAACCAGTATAAATCCTTTCTCCCTCTAAGAGAACCCTTCGAGGTTCATTTTACACACCATATACACACATACAAAACCTGTGCTGTAGCTAACACAATTGCTACAACAGTTGGCGCCATCCGTGGGGAACCTAGTCCTAAAAGCTAAGTTCTCTGCCACTGTGCAATTCAAAGTGCGCTTGAGGGGGGAGCTTCGAAGCTTCATTTGCTTCGCGCACCCTTCGGTAAGGGGCTTCGGGTGCAGTTCGAAGGTTATCTTCGCCTTCCTCCATCCTTCGCGTTTCGGAGCTCACTCTTCGGCAAGGGGCTCCGCTTCACGTTTCGAAGGCTACCAAAGCCCCAGGGGCTACGAGGTATGTACAGTCCGAAGCACTACTTTGATGTACCAATCTGCAATTACGTTGATATAAACTCTAAGCCCCGCTTCGCCATAAAACCGAAGCCCTGCTTCGCCTTTAAATGCAAATTTTTGCTCTATCATATTGAAAAACCGAAGCCATGCTTCGCCTTATCAAAAACACGAAGCTTTGCTTCGCCTTATTTAAAGCTCGAAGCCTTGCTTCGCTTTACAAAATTCGGAGTACCCCTCCGAAGGCTACACAGTGCCTCCGGGCCCATAGCAGTGGGCTAGAAGGACTCCGGGCCATCGGCCCGATGCATCCAAGGACTCCAGGTCATCGACCTGATGCGTCCGGGATACGAAGGCCACCGGCTTAAGTATCCCAGAATACTGAGATCCGTTCTCAGTATTTAGAGTCGAAGGTCGCTCAGAGTCAAAGGTGGCTCAACTATCATAGGTTCGGTGAATCCACACCAAATATCCTTTTCACTACAGGATCAAGCTCCAGAAGCCTTGCTTCACTATCTAAACACGCAGCGAAGCCTCGCTTCGTGTGACGTGATCTAAGCTAAAAACTAAGCATGTCGAAGTCATACTTCGCTTAAAATCTAAGTGTGTTTCGGAGCCTTGCTCACGCACATCCAAATCCTAGCATGCCGAAGCATGCTTCGCTTAATTTGGTTACGCTGAAGCCTTGCTTCGCTCCAATTTAACGCGGTCGAAGCCCAAAAGAGGCCTTCGCTCAATTTATTTCAAGCATCCGAAGCCGCCAAAAGGCACACCCCTTCGCATTTTTATTGCCCGCACCAGCAACGGCTAAGTCCCTAGCTACCACGAGCAAGGGGGGAAGCATGTATGCGAAGTGTGCGAATGTAATACGCAGTATGAGCGTGACAAGCTAAAACGTTTGAAGTCATCAGGCAATGCGAAGCATGCAGACGAAGTATGCAAATACAATAAACTCCATTCATTGAATGATAATTGAGAAGTATGTTACAAATATGCTTCGAAAACAAAACTATGAGTAGTCTGTATCTAAGCCTAAGAAAAATCGAGTGCAAGGCTCCAACCCTCGCTTGCCTTTCTTTCGGCCAGGGCCCCCTCGGCTGGACGAAGCCTCGTCGGAGCCTGCTCTCCCACGTCCGGCTCATCCAGGCCTCGAAGCCCGTAGACCTCGTCTTCCACTTTGTAGGTCGCTCCAAGACTGCGAGGCAGGCGGTGCCGTGTCGAAGGCAGAGAAGTCTAAAGCTTCGTCGCCTGCTAAGACCGGTTGCGAATGCAAAAATGAAGAACTCTGAAGGGACTCCGTCTTCACAATGGCTAGCAGATCTTGAGCTACTTCGGGGATGGCTTCGCCGTTAGGCCCCCTTGGAAGTTTAAACCGAGGGGGGCCTTCGGACCTAGCTACTTCAAGGACCGCCCATAACTGGCGGAGTTCTTCAGAGTCCTCAAGTACTTCGAAGTCAACATTCGGAGACAGAGCCTGGGCAGGAGCCTAAGGAGATCTACACCTTCGGAGGCGGAGGTGTCGAAGGCCGATTTGGTGAAGCAAGTGCTTTGACTCGGTGAAGGCGAAGGGCCTTCTGAAGCTCGAGGACTGCTTCGCAGCCTTGGGCCTTCCAAGGCTCTTGAAGCCGTCGCCAGGCTCTGCGGACGTCTATCGGAGGCGTCACCAAGTGTTGGCCCCCGAAGGCCACTGATGTCACGGAGGTTGCCGCTTCAAGGTGGTTGCACCCCGCGTCGTGAAGCATTTGCAACACCCCTTGGCCCGCCACTCGGCCGGCCATCAGGGCGAAGCCCTTCAGAGACTGCTCCGCCGACGAAGCCACCACCTTCAAGAATGCGGCGTGGTCCCCAATTGGATCCAGATCACCGAAGTCCGGAGCCCAGCATTCCGTCCCTATTTGTTGTAGGAACTCGATCAGGCTTAGAGTGGCTTCGTCGAGGTTGTCAACAACGAAGGTCTCAACTGACTGATACCGTTGGCGGAGTTCGGAGTTCTCCTTCGCCTGTCGGGCTTCGGCGTCCTTCGCGGCTTTAAGCTCCGTGCGGAGCCTATCCATCTCTGCGGCCAAGGCTTCCTTAGCCTTGCCAGCCTCGGCCTTCGACGCCTCTGCCTCAGCCCTCGCTGTCTCGGCCTCGCCCCTCGCCGCATCGGCTGAAGCCTTGACCCACCTTCACTTCTCGGCTTCCACCGAGACTTCACGTCGAAGAGCTTCCTTCTCCTATGCCAGGTGCGTCATCCGCCTGTCCGCAGAAGTCGAAGCTGTTGCGTTCAGGGCGAAGGCCTGAAAGAATTCAAGAGATCATAAGCGTTGATCGAAGACTAAAGTTTAACTCGAAGGCTGTGTAGGACTTCGCTCACTTGTATAAGGGCTTCGTTCGCGTTGATGAAGAGTTCCATGGGGTTCGAGCGGCTGAGTTGAGCCACCAAGTCCCCTACCTCCGCAGCTGCGCAGACCTCACGGAAGCTGTTGATGGCCGCCTCAGTCAAAGCCCCCTTCGGCCGAAGAGGCTAGACAATCTCCTCCGCCGCAACCGCCTGCGCAGGCTTCGACATGGCCGGGCTTAGCTCCACCACATCAACGTCTCGTCACTTTGAGGGTCCCCTTCGCCATGGCCGCTGCCTCCATCTTCTTCAGACGAGGAGCTGTCAGACTCCGATCTGCTGCTGTTGTCGGAGGCCTCCGCTGGCTTCGACGCGGTAGACCTCGCACCGACGTCGTCCTCTGCTGGCTTCGCCGTGGTGGGCCTCGCACCGGCATCCTCTGCAAAAAAGTATAAGTCAAAATCCGCGTATTGAAGAGAAGTATGTTTGAAGTGTTTACCTTCGTCAGAGATTTCTTCGAAGGCGGAGGGGTCAATGTGTGCCCCCCAATCCTTCTCAATAGCTGGAGAAGGCGCGGCGGCCTTCGCGCTCAAAGTCGTCGCTGTCGAAGCCCCCTTCGCTACCTTCTTGGTAGCCGAAGCACTCGTTGGCTCCGCCGCTGCCTCCTCCGGAGCAGGAGCTTCGGTCGCGGGCTCCTCCGGCCGAGCCCTCGAAGTTTCGGGCTCATCGTCATCTCCTCTCTTCCTCTTGGCTCCGACCGTCGAAGCTGCGAGGTGGGAGAAGTCCGGCAGGGCAGGGACCTCTTCGTAGCCGAGCAAAGTCCACACCCTGTTCTAGTGCTCCCAGGATCCCACCGAACCCACTAGCAGGTGGGCCACCAGCGAAGGCGAAGCGGCCCAGCGCGGGGTAACGGTCAATTTTCTAGCTGTTGCGGAGCCAGTTGATCTCCCCGAGGTCATTCTGACAGCTGGCACAGGCAGTTATCATCTGCGCGTTTCGAAGGCGCCTTCGGTCCAAGCTCCGAAGGCCTGTTTTCCCTGAAGTAGTTTTTGGTCATTTGTCCCAAGGGCGCGCACACCCCTTCGTCCCGAAGGCCTGCACGCGAGGGGCTACTGTTGGGGGAATAGTTTTCCCTTGAACAGGAGCCAAATGACGTCAGCCTCCGGTAGCCTTCGGCCCGGAGCCCAACACTGTCGAAGCATGTATCTTCCCGAAGAAGCTGTTTCCAAGCCTCAATGTTCACTTCAGGACCCTCTTAAGGCGAAGCCCTCTGGAGCGAAGTTACTCGGAGCCCTCTGGAGCGAAGCCCTCTGGAGCGAAGTCACTCGGAGCCCTCCGGAGCGAAGCCCTCAAGATTCCCAGAAGTTTAGGCTAACTTCGAAGCCAGCCTCCGGACCTTGTGCGGAGTTAACCTTCGAGCTCTGTCCGGAGTTAGCCCCCCTTCGGAGCTCCTCAGAGCTAGTCTCCGAGACCCCAGTTCGGAGCCCAGTTCGGAGTATGCTTCGAAGCCCCCTTCGGAGTGTACTTCGAGGCCTCCTTCGCAGCCTCCGCCAGAAGAGCTCCGGCCCCTACTCCGAACCCAAGAAATATCTATGCCTCGCTACAGGGTAGAAGCCATACCAAGGGCCCCTCCACCCCTGGTATGTCGTTTAGCTGGTCAAAGTATGACGTTGTCTGACACGTCTGTAAAGCTGTAAAGCACTTTTGTATAGTAGCTAGCTCCTTTTCCCCTTTTACCCCTATGAGCCTAGGGCTTATAGAGGACATTTTGGTCTTTTCCTTAAGGCCTGCGTGCCTATAAAAGCAGGGCCGAACCCTTGTAGCAGGACACCTTCTCTAGGGGGCCATGAGACCCTGGAGTTCACTTCTCCACACCAAGGCATACCATGCCAAATCCACCACAAACTGGACGTAGGGCTATTATCCCCTAGGGGAGGCCCGAACCAGTATAAATCCTTTCTCCCTCTGAGAGAACCCTTCGAGGTTCATTTTACACACCATATACACACATACAAAACCTGTGCTGTATCTAACACAATTGCTACAACAATCAGTTAAGTCCGACATCTTGATCTATTGTATCCAGTTCATGTTGTGTACAATTCATCTAAATAAAGTTAACTCGATGCATTGAAGTGTTATTGATTTATAGTGATTAGCGATTGTCTCGGTTAGGTCTGATATCATATTACAGTAATTTAATGGTCAATACATTGTTTGACATGCTGAGTTTAGTTTCTATTGGAGTACAAACCGAAAGGTTATCTTTGTTTCCATGCTATATTTCATCCGCGCCTAGGAGACACTCATCAGAATTTATGCACAAGGACAACATCCTATCGGCCAGTAGCGTGTTCAACCCGATAGCATGGACGTGGTCATCAGCCTTGTGGCCGATATGTGCGTTTATTCCTGTTTATTGTATTCTCACCACAGTCATCTGCTCGATAGCCGATCGGCGTTGCTACTAACGTTATTTTTTGTCATCCCTTATCAATTGTAGGGTCAAACTGATTGGCACGCTCAGAACCTTCTTTTTATTCTAAGATTATAGGACCTACATAGGAGTTAAGCATATCACCCAGGCCACACGTGTGACCAAAAAATACGCCAACACACTTTTTGGCACGCCCGGTGGGACTTTCTTTAGATCAGCCATCCATGGCGGGCGAAGTTGACGACAGTAACATCATCCCAATCACCATGGACATATTTACTTATGAACAAAGAGTGGATGTGCAAGATCGCGTGGAGAACTACAAGAGATTGTGCCTCGAAACTTTCGACATGCTCGATCTAGCCCTGTCTAGAGAAGCCAGTTGCCGAAACCAATTGCGGCTGGTGAGATCCCTCAGCAGGCCAAGAGTCTGCGGGTCACTTTTCAGGAAGCCGTCGACAAAGCTCTACATCACGCTCTCATCAATCAGTCTGAGGTATTGGTTAATACATTGCACGAGTTGATCAAGAAGACCGTTGACAAAAAAAATTGCTCAAGAGCTGACACAAGGCTTGGTGTACATCTCGACTAATCCTCCTCGTCTACTAAAAAACCCTCAACACACTGGACCGGTGCCACCACCACAAGGGCCGATAAGGTAGGGTCCGTCAAACACTTCGTTCACCCGGGAGGCTAATGTGACGGCCCCATTAAATACACCCACTCTCCAAGGGCTAGTTAGACAGGACCCGTCCCAAAACACGTATCGCTTCACGAAGGGTACATTACCATCCGAGCCTTCGGCCGCACCGCAAGGGCCGATCAGGAAAGAGGTACCCCAGCCCACATATGGAATCGGTAGGAACATGTTGCCTAATCTTGTGCCACCAAGGGGGACCCGATGGCATCCCTCACGGGTACCACCAGACCACATACTACGCATTACCGCCCTACTCCAATGAAGAACAATGATACAACACTATTCGGTTGGACCAGTATCAGTAGCCTCCAACAACTGATCGATACCTCGTGCCAAACCAGCAGGAAGACCAAAGGTGATTCGGGACCAGTTTCGGCTTAAGCCTAAACATCAGACCTGGATGTATCGGTGATCATACCCAAAGTGGTTCAATCGGGTGCTGCTGCCGAATTGATACAAGGTCCCTGACTTCACCAAGTTTTCATAGTAGGAATCAGTCTCTACGATCAAGCACATCAGCTATTTTCTCTCCCAATATGGCGAGACATCGGCTAAAGAAGCAGTAAAGGTTAGGTTCTTCTTACTGTCACTATCAGGATCAGCCTTCGCCTGGTTCTCGTCACTATCGGTGAACTCTATTTGAGGATGGGCAGAACTAGAGAAGAAGTTTCATAAATATTTATTCGTTGGCATACACGAGATGAAGCTTACTGACTTGATGACAGTAAAGCAGAAGATGGATGAGTCAGTGCAAGATTATGCCTAAAGATTCTGTGACATGAGAAGCAGGTGCTATATAGCTTGAACCTCAGTGACGCGCAACTAGCAGAGTTTGCATTCCAGGGGATCCTGAATCCAATAAAAGAGAGGTTTTCATCACAAGAATTCGAGAGCCTTTCACACCTGGTACAGAGGGTATCCGTCCATGAGAGCCGATTCCAGGAGGCGAAAAGAGATTGGTATTAGAAGAAGGTGGTGTATGCTCACACGCCCCATTCAGACTCCGATGAGTACAACGAGTCTGATGTGGATGTCGATTTGGCCGAATGGACTAGGAACAAGAAGCAGATTGCGTGTCTGTGGGTGAAGCCAACTAAAAAAGAAGAGAAGTATGACTTCGACATTAGCAAAGGCTGATATGATATTCAATCTATTTCTTAAAGGAAAGAAAATCTAGTTGCCACCTAACAACGCGATACAACCCGTCTATGAATCAAAGAGGAGGAAATACTATAAGTGGCACAACTCCCTGTCTCACCACACTAACGAATGCAAGGTGTTTAGACAGTAGATCCAATTGGTCCTGGTGCAAGGCCGAATCAAGTTCAATTACGGGGAGAAGCCAATGAACATTGATGGCCACCCTTTCCTGGTCAACATGCTGATTACATGCACTCGAAGAAGAGCAGGCAAACCAATAGTAGCGTCACCTCCTTGGGTCTGATCGAAAAATATGAGAGGAACTCGAGAGAAAGGATGTACAGAGAGGATGATCAGGATTACTCACGATTTAACACTTATTGGAATTGTGAGTTCTTCAAATTCTGGTGGAATGAAGGACTCCGTCTACCATTGATGAACGACTGCCCTGAGTGCACTAGCAAAGATAGGTAGCAGGGCAGTCATGATCTGAGCATTGACATGACAATGCCACATATACAGGAGAAATTAGTTACCCATCGGAGGTTATCATCACTAAGAGAATCGATACTCGAGAGGCTTTGTCCCGTTAACACCAAGGAAAGCGGTTAATTGACCGATGGAAGCATTACCTTAGGAAAGCCACAATGGTGCCCCAGCGGGATCTTCTTGAAGAATCAAAAGAGGAGAGTACAATGGTTGTGGCAAAGATATCTAAAGGTGCAAAACCACAAGAACGAGACTAATCTTCCCTGGAGGATTAAGAGTGAATGGGGATTGAAGAACAAGGCCGATCACGATTACAAGAAAGATGTAGGGGTGAACATGGTTTTCTTCCACCCTACGGAGTATCGGGCCACCCCTGGGGCTGACGTCGGGAAAGCCGATACAATGGCCCAACTAGTACTTACCATGTCGCTGGCAGTGTTTGATAAGCTAGAATATCACGAGCATCGACACCTGAGACTTCTCTACATCAAAGGCCTAGTCAACGGGAAGCCGATGTCCAAGATGATGATAGACGGAGGCGCAACCGTAAACATGATGCCATATGCCACCTTCTGGAAGCTGGGGAAAGGGCTGGAGGACCTCATTAAAACCAATATTGTACTAAGGTATTTTGGCGGCAATTCATCAGAAATGATGGGGTGCTAAACACAAAATTGACGGTTGGGAGCAAAACCGTGTTGACCACCTTCTTCGTCATAGAGCGGAAAGGATCCTACAGTCTATTTATACGGTGCGATTGGATTCATGTGAACTGTTGCGTCCCATGAACAATGCATCAAAGCCTCATGCAATGGGTTAGCGATCAAGTGGAAATTATTTCTATCGATAAATCGGTCAACGTAGCTATAGCCGATTTATCGGTATGGGAAATGGAAGAAGTTGTTTTCCTCTCCGGCAAGGCTTGGGATGGTGATTTTCTAGAAGTATCAAATGACAGGATCAAACCAATTAGCAATAAAAACCCCAATATTACCCTTTGAAGGCGTCACAGATGAAGCGGAAGGTAAACTAGGTCAAGGCTTTGCCACAACCGATGAGCTATAGGAAGTAGACATCAGATCTGAAGATAGACCGAGGCCAACCTTTGTAAGTGCTCAACTTTCCGATGAAACAAAGAATGAATTAATTGCATTATTACGAGAGTATCGGAATTGCTTCGCAGGGGAATATCATGAGATGCGAGGACTAAGAGGGTCGATTGTAGAACATTGGCTCCTAATAAGACAGGGGTATCAGCCATTCAAGAAGTCACCTCAGCGGTTCAAGGAAGAAATATATCCATATATCAAGGCCAAGGCAACAAGCTTATATGATGCAGGGTTCATAAGACCATGCTGATATGCATAGTGGGTATCCAATATTGTGCTAGTATGGAAGAAAAGTGGGAAGCTTAGAATATACGTTGACTTCAGAGATCTGAATAAAGCAACCTCGAAAGATGAATACCCAATGTCAATCGTGGATTTGCTGGTTGATGTCTCATCGGGTCACAAGATCATCATCTTCATGGATGAGAATGCAGACTATAATTAAACTTTCATGGCTGATGAAGACATCCACAAGACAACCTTCCAGTTCCCAAGCACTATTGGACTTTATGTGGGATCGGAATGGAGACTAGAGAGGGTATGAATAGGCGCCTTGACAAATTCTTGCGAATATGATGGCCTTTAAAAATCACCCAACGCACCTCTAAATGAATAAGCGGAAGCAGATGTAGCAAAGACTCCGATAAAAACAGATGCTATCACCCTCCTATCTGATATTATATCAAATGATAGATTGAGGTATCACCAGCACTGAATTTGCACACACAAAGACTACACTTTAAAAATAGCTCTGAAACTTTTTCTGTTCTATACAAAAGACTCACATAAAAAACAGTTTCAGAATGGGCTTGGTGGAACATGTGCTCGGCAGTACATGTAGTTATTAATGGCAAAAAGCATCACTGCATACGACAGCACATGATCGGGAAGCTGGGAAAGAAAAAGTAGGAAGAAAAATATTTCTAGTTTCAACTTTCAGCCTTCAAGATTTTCAGCAAATGACCATCTTCCAGAATTTTTATAGCATATAGATGAGCCAAAAACTATATGTAGATGTGTTCGGAACCTTTTGCAAACTTCAGACATGGAACCCTTGTAACTCGGACAACAAGAGTTATGTAGAACTCAGGTCCAAAAACAGAACTAAAATAGATCAAAAATCGCCTCAAAAATTGAATCCACACTGAAAATAGAACACAACTTGGCAAAAATCAGAAGTTTTAAGAACTTTTTAGGCACTTTGTTGGAGAGAAAAATATATGCAGAAATGGTCAAAAACTTTTCAAAATTTCAAACATGGAACCCTTAAAACATGGACAACAAAAGTTATGTAAAACTCATATCCAAAAACAGTACAAAAATAGATCAAAAATCGCCTCAAAGATTGAATCCAGACTGAAAACAGAACTTAACATTGCATAAATCAGAAGTTTCCAGAACTTTTTAGGCACTTTGTTGGATAGAAAAATATATGTAGCGCGGCTCAAAAACTTTTGAAACTTTAAAAATTGAACCGTGGAAAATTGTACAACCAAAATCATGAAGAACTCATGTCAAAAAACAACATCAAAACAATTCAAAACTCAGCTCCAAAAGTGAATCACACAAGGATGAAGAGTACCTGCGCTGAAAGCTCCTAGATGTTTCTATGCTTGATCCGAATGATGAACACTAAGCACGAAATTAAGAACAGCAAAAAGGCTAGAACAAAATATAAATTATGGTTGGTAGCCCCCAAAATGTTCAGCTGAAAGAGTCGCTAAACCCTAGGTCTTTGGGTCCTTTATATAGGCAAGCCTATTAAAGAAATCTCCAAAATGCCATTAGGGTAAAAGTTCTAGGTATTTACCTAATTGCCATAATGAATTTTCAGAATTACAAATTCTGAAAAATCCATTAATGCAAACTCTTAATTTATTACATCATTGACCCTATTATTTTAATATTTTTTCGGAATTGAAAAATACTAAAAGATTACACTTAATCTAGACGACAAAAAAGAAAAAAAATAAAATCCTAATTACTGGAATTAAAAACATTTTCTGATGAGACGGTTTTCAGCAAAAACCGACAAAGCCTCCTCGATCGCCGACATGTGACGCCAATCCACGAACTCGACCGTCAGCAAGTCTCTCCCTCTCTCGATCCCCTCGAGCCGCCTGATCACTTGCATTGGCCTCCCTTTCGCTGACTTGACCGTCACGCTATCTCGACCATCCGTCCGTTCATGTCTTTCTCTATCTCCTCGTGCACTCCTGAGATCATCTCCAACTTCATCCGGCATCCTTGATCCTCTGGCATCGAGCTCCCCGCTCGACCCTTGATCACTCGTCGTTGATAGTTGGTTAGCATCTCCACTTTGCACACATAAGACAAGCCAAAACAAGAGACACAACACACATTGATCCCCTCTGCATAATCCATATCCACACATCGATCCAATCAATGCCATCAAGCCATCACTCACTCATCACTCAACCTTGTCAATCACTCATCAACAGACAGAAACCACATTGCTACCTCACTTGGTTTCACACTTTATGAGAGGGTGGTGATAAACTTCGGCTTAAAGAATACCGGAGCATCTTACCATAGGGCCATGAACTACATTTTCCATGAACTGATCAACTTGTTGTTGGAAATATATATAGATGTCATCTTGGTAAAATCAAGTAGTACTCAAGACCACATGGCCGATCTACGTCATGTTCTAGAGAGAGCCAAGAAATATGGATTAAAAATGAATCCCCAGAAGTGCGCCTTCGGTGTCTTGGTGGGGAGGTTTATGGGCTTTACTATGCAGGAAAGAGGGATTGAGATAAGACAACATAGTATTGAAGAAATTAAGAACACCGAACCCCCTACCGATAAAACCATGTTACAGTCACTGATTGGGAAGATAAAGTTTCTTAGAAGATTGATAACTGACCTTTCAAGAAAAATAGAGCCATTCACTCCACTATTAAAGTTGAAGCCTGACCAGGAATTCATATGGGGAGAGCAGTATCCAAAGGCATTTGATGAGATTAAAGAATACTTAGCCACATCGCTAGTGATGATGCCACCATAGAAAGGGATTCCATTCAGGTTATATTTGTCAAACCGATGATCAAGCCATCAGATCGGTCTTAGTGCAGGAGATTGATAAAAAAGAAATGGTAATTTTCTATCTCGGAAAAAGACTACTAGACGCCGAGACCTGATACCCACAGTGGAAAAGCTCTATTTATGCCTATACTTCTTGTGCACCAAACTAAGGCACTACCTACTATCATCAGAATGCACTGTGATATGCAAGGCTGATGTCATTAAGTATATTCTATTAGCTCTAGTATGAATCGGCTAAGGTTGTAAAAGGGTAAGTGATAATCAATTTCATAGTCTAGAACAAAGATGAGGCAGTGACTCATGTTGAGCTAACAACATGGACCTTATTCTTCAACGGATCGGTGTGTCAGCATAGATGTTGTATAGGCCTGGTAATTGTCTCCCCTAGGGGGCATCATTTGAATTCGCATACACCATTAAACCTTTCTTCCCCAATAACCAGGCTGAATATGAAGCAGTATTGAAAGGGTTAAAAGTATTGGAAGAGGTGGGTGCCGATACAATAGAAATCTTGGGGGACTCTCTACTAGTGATGGGGCAACTATCAGATGAGTACGAGTGCAAAGACAACATGCTGAAAGAATATCATGATCAGTGTCAAGCCATAATGTCAAGCCTCTGAAGCGTAACCCTTACCCATATCCCAAGGGAGCAAAACTCAAAAGCAAACGATTTGGCCCAAACGACATCAAGATATAAGTCGATGGCTAGGTCAATCGAGGTGGAGATCATGGAGATAGAGGCTGATGATTGGAGGTACGATATCATTCATTATTTGAAAAATCATTCGAAATTGGCACTAAGAAAACTCAAATATCAAGCAACGAGATACGTTATGCTGATAGAAGACTTGTACCATCAGATGACTGATGGGGTGCTCCTTAAATGCATATGCATCAAAGAAGCCAAGGTGATTATGTGTGAAGTACATGATGGCATATGCGGAACACACTAGTCGGCCTAGAAAATGAAATGGCTTCTTTGGAGGGCAGGTTACTTTTGGCCGACTATGGTGGAGGACTGCATAAAATATTATAAGGGGTGCCAAGACCGTCAGATATTTGGAGCTATTTAGAGGGCGCCTGCATTGGCAATGAACCCGATAATTAAACTCTGGCCTTTAGGGGGTGGGGCATCGATATGATCGGCGAAATCTACCTAGCGTTAAGTAAAGGACATAAGTTCATACTAGCAGCCACTGATTATTTCACGAAATGGGTAGAGGTCATTACACTCAAAGGTGTTACTTCTACTAATGCTATTGAGTTCATCACATAACATATAATATATCGGTTTGGGATTCCACAGACCATCATTGTTGGCGCAAAACATTACGCTAATAGGTTTAGTAAACTCGAAAGACTAAAAAACGAAGTGTTCGCTTATTTGGACTATTCCAAGCCTCCGAATTGGATAATAGCTTGAGATAGTTCGAAGTGTGTATTGAATATCTGAGTATTCGATACCCCTTATAGAGTGAAGAGGGGTATTTATAGACAAGATACATTAGGAAAATACTCCTTTACCCTCGAACTAAAATCGACTTAGAAGATACTATTTAATATTCTTCGTAGGGTTAAAATGGTAAAAGACTAAGTCGATAGTGAGAAAGTAATTATTTTGTTCTTGCTGGCAGTATCCCTTCGGGTAAAGAGGCTTTGGGATTCTACGTCACACCGAACCCTTTGTGAAAGCTTTTATCGTAGAAGGCTTCAAATGCAACGAAGCCTTGATGCTTTAGGACCATCGGAGATCAAAGCTTCTAACTTCATTTTATCTTCTGGCAGCGTTGATGTAGAGGTTTTGTCATGATGCGGACAATGAAATATTTTCCCCCAACAGTAGCCCCTCGAATAGTTCTCTCTGAATTGCTTGTGTAGTGAAGAGTGCAGTATACACAAGAAATAATTTCATGTCTAAGACTTGGAAAAAAATCCGAATGTTCATACAACCATTGATAATAATGTCTTCGGGGATAAGAAATCTCCAGACCCGAAATCCATTCAGAGGTGTACAAGGAGACTGCTTCGGAGTCGAAGTTTCTGAGGAGCCATGTTGAAGATCATGGGCCTCATGGCTCTAGAAGTGATGAGTGATTGTCAGTGGAAGTCAATAAAGAGACATGAAGAGGAGATGAGACCTGTTGGTTCTTGGGCCGCATGTGACTCAAGTACACATGCAGCGAGCAACTACCGGGCAGAGGGGTCGCGGAGTCAGGTCGGTCCAATCCGGATACATGGGCTAGGAACGACGGGGGATCCGTTGGTCCGTTCACCGGGTTTGACCCAGTTAAACGGGTGGCGAGCGATTGCCCGGCTGAGGGAGCCGCAGAATCGGGCTGGCCCAATCCGGGTACCCGGTGCGAAGATAGCGGACGCTTTATCAGTTTCGGTGTAAAACCAACGCAACTATTCAGACCACCCATCGGAGATCCGACGATCCTGAAGAGAAGCCGTAGCTGCTACGAAAGCTCTGCATCAGGACAAGTTACCTTTAGTTAGGATTTTACTATTTTGCTCGTTGGGCCCGCAGTTTTATTTTTGCGTCTGTATAAGTTACCCTAGGGGTAAATTTGTCTTTTCCCATTTAATGGGATGCCTATAAAATGGGCTTGTATCCCCCTATGGTTTCTAACTCATCCAATGCAAAAAATGTGAGTTCACTTTAACCCATTTTCCTCCTCCACACTTGTTTTTTTTCTTTTTTCCTGATTTGGAAGCACCGCCACCGCCAATAGTTTTTCAGCCGCACTAGCCGTATGCTGTTAGTTTTCTCAGGGATTAATCCAAGCAGTGGATTGTGCTCCCCATAAAAACCGGAATCTGGTTTTCTAAGGGAGTCACTATTTGAGGTGTTGGTTTTCACCTGGTGTCCGATTTTTTCCTAGCTGTGCACTATTCGAGGTGGTGGCGCACAAAGTTTCTGCTGTGAACAGAGCACGTCAGCGTGCTGAGCTAGCGGCACACAGCGCCAGCTCGGTCTCTGCGCGAGGTGAAGTCTACCATGAAGGCGGCACACTGTGCGGTCGGTTCGGCAGAGAGCACATGTGCCCAGTGTTTGCCTGAAAGGTGTTCGATGTAAGGCACAAGAGCTACAGATGAATAGAAGCATAGGAGCAGAACAATAATCCTTCTTTTCCATGATCCTCGTGCATCTAGATTATTTCGGTTGATTAATCTGTGCTTGTTTTCAATTGGTGCAAATATTTTATTTTAAGATTGATACATGCATGTTTATGGTTATTTCTTTGTGATCCACGTGCATGTGATGTATTTGTTTAAATGCCTATGACCTAATGGTGTCTATCTTGTGCTTTATGAAATGCCTATGATTGATGGATATTTTTAGCACTTTATGATTTGCCTGTCTAGTTTGTGATTATCTCTTTAATCTGCCTCTAAGCACTTGTGTGGTGTCTTTTTAATTAGGACACCGGTTGTTTTTAGGCTAGATTATTTTTGGTGCTTGAAATTTTTTTGTTTCTATTGGGGGTCTTTTGAGGCGCCCATTCACCTCCCTCTGGTCGCTACTCTTGGTTCTACAAGTGGTATCAGAGCAAGGTTAGAGTTTGTCCATACCTTAACTGGTTTTAACCCAACGTAGCGACCATGACATCTTCTGGCAAGGTTCTGTCCCTTGAGGTTTTTGGCTACAACTATTGCAAGACTCACATGTGAGCTTATCTTTTGAGCCAAAGCTCAAGGATATGGGACATGTGTGTTCATGCCACTTTTAGTGTGCTTCCGGCTACAGAGCGTACTACTCGTGAGATAGTCGCTCTGCATGACCTGAACAACAAGGCAGTGAACATATTGTTTTCTGGTTTAGGTCTCAATGAGTTTGAGCGTGTTAGTCATCTCGACACTACTCGAGAGATCTGGGCTACCCTCCAAGCACACCATGAGGGGACAGCTCAGGTCAAGGCTAGACTCTATCAGACCTACCGGTGAGCATACGAAAAACTTCTAACAGAAGTCAGGTGATAATATAGAAGCTGTGTTTGGTCACTTTCAGTCGATCATTCACAAGCTTAGGGCCAACAAGGCTGATCGAGATCAGCTGGTCTCAGATCATGAACAAGCGCTCAAGGTTCTTCATACCTTGGACCCTAAGATCTGGGAGATTAAGGTATCGTCTATTGTTGAGAGTGCTTCTTATGATACATTGACTATCGCAGAGCTTTTTAGTAAGCTCAAGGCTCAGAGGTTGATATCCAGTTGAGATTAAATCTCATTAATTCTTGCTCAAAACCCCTGGCCCTTGTGATGCCTTCTACTGATTCTGCTTCTTTGAGTTGTGCTTTGTCCTATTTGATGTCTATCACTGATGACCAATTGGATCAGATAGGAGATGATGACCTGTGTTTGTTCAATAGCCGTGTTCGCCATGTCTATGATAAAATAATTTTCAAACGACATGGAACAAAACATGGTTGCTTTGAGTGTAGTGATCAAGGTCATTTCATCGCTGATTGCCCCAAGCGGAACATACACAAGAAGGGCACCAGCGGTGGCTCCTACGACTCCAACAAGCATGACAGCTCCACCTTCACAAAGGGAAAGCCCAAGATGAGGTTCTTTCGAAAGGCCCTGAAGGACTACTGGCGCAAGAACAAGAAGCGATACAAGACCTTCTTCGCCGAGATGGAGAGAAGCTACTCCAAGAGATCATCCTCTTCTTCCTCTTCATCAAGCTCAAGTGATGAGGAGATCATGATCAAGAAGGGGAAGGACAAGAATGATCTGACGGGCCTCTGCTTCATGGCCTTCGGAACAAGATGAAGACTCGCTCACACCACAGCCGAAGATCCCACAAGAGCGTCTGCTCAATGGCTCTTGGGGATAAAGAAGATAAGGGCTCCCCCGACAACTCCAACGATGATGACGAGAAGGTATCTTTCTATGAATAAGAAGTCATTGAATTATTTGAAGAGAACCGTCAGAACTTAAAATATCGGGAGAAACTTCTTAGAGGGGATAAGAAGAGGATATATCAGCTTGAGAGTGAGCTTGCCATAGAAAATGGCAAGATTGAGAGTCTATCTTCTTTCCCTTTCTTGGGTCAGAGTAGTGAGTGCCCTAACTATGAGGTGTTGTTGTGTGACCTGATAACTCTAAAGTCCAGGTACACAGAGAGGGTTGATGAGAGAGACGCTTTGGCCACTAAGCTTGAAAGCATTCACCTGGAGCTGAAAGATGCTCATGCCACCATCGTCGTGCCCTGTAGAGACTGTCCATCCTATTTAGCTGTTTTAGCTGAGCTGAGAGCCAAGAGTGATGAGCAGTTGGGCGAGTTAGAGAGAGTCAGAGCTGAGCTGGAGCAGACTAAGCTTGAGCTCAAGACATTGTCAGTTCCACCCACTATCTGTGAGAACTGCTTTTCTCTGATGTTGGAACTGATCAAGCTAAAAGCTTTGAAGTTTGTCCAAGTTGATGGAGAGTGTGAGATCTGCTTGTCTCAGGTGGAGGTGCTAGCTTCCTTTAGAGAGGACCTGATGCTTAGAATGAGAACTCTTACCTCCATCAAATCCTGAGTTGGGTGAGTGCTAGAGATCAACAGCTCGACATGATGATCCAGCAGTTCAAGAGGTAGTATGGGTTTGGAGTAGGTTACACCTACACCAAGGATGATTTTGAGAGTGCCCTAAGTCGTGCAGTGGAGTGGAGTAAGATGACTCTAGAGCAGAGATATCCCAAGACTCACTCTATTGAGTCATTTCACTTCTCTTGACTCTATACCAGGACCCTCACAGACCAAAGAGTCAACACCCAACACCACCAAGCCCAAGAAACCCAAGCCTCAACCACATCCCAAGAAACCTACCTATCACTGTGAGTTTTGTTAGAGAGATGGGCATCTTGCAGAGTTTTTCTTCAGGGGGAAGTGGGTTGAGAGACTAGAGAGAGCTCTAGGTGGGCAGGAGTAGTTCTACCAGCAGGGTGGTAGACAGAGAGTCCCTCGTCGTGGAGAGAGGCTAGAGGCCAGGGCGCGTCGTGTAGGTGGTGGTAGAGGAGACGTCTTCCGTGCCCGTGTGGTTTTCACTCTAGCAAAGCTCTAGGTCATTTTGGATACGACTTTGGACCTCGTGGCCGTGACTTTAGGCAGAACAGAGGACCACGCTTTGAGCCACGCTTTGGTCTAGACTCATATGATTTTTTCTGCTTTCCTTCTTTTGAGCAGATGGCTGGACACTGGTTTAGCTCTTTTGCTAAACCTGGTGTCGGACCGTTTGCTCCCCCTTATGACTATTGATTTTACAGGATCAGGGCCTGGAGGACATATGGATCATGGGTTTGGGATGCTCTCGCCACATGACGGGACATCGCAGATGGTTCTCCAGCTTCACTTCCCCGAGCTCCAAGGAGTAGATCACTTTTGGGAACAATGGTCAAGGGAAGGTACATGGCATTGGTTCAATTCCAATATCTGTTTCGCAACTTCTTGAGGAGGGTTTATGTTGGACCGAAATGGGCGACCAGAGGGGGGTGAATGGGAGCTTTTAAAATTTCAGGATAAAAATAGCCTTCTGTTTTCAAAATAGTCTCCTGCGGAACAGGCTTCGAACACACCCTTCGGAGGTATGATTCGGAGGTATTCTACAGCTCCGGAATCAGACTTCGGAAAGAGTAAAAGTTTGAAGTCAAGAAGACTTCGCTCTCACCAACAAACCCCAAAACACTTCTGCTAGGATAGTGCAGGCTCCACACACTAGGTGCCTTCGAGCAGGCTTCACACTTCACACTTCACACTTCGCAGGAGTAAGTTTCCCTCTGTGGGCTTTGAATAGATACTGAGAACTAGCAACTGCTACTAGGCTTCGTATTTTGAAGGGGAGACAGTAAACAGAACAGATTTTGCTAAGGAAAAAACAGACTTCGAACACAACTCTACTCAATGCTTTGCTAGTAAATAGAGAGGGGTTGCCTCAGTTTACACAGAACAAACACACACCAAAAAGCACACACTTCGCACACACAGATCACTAAAACCCTTCTCTAGAAAAGAAATAGAGAACAAACTCAGGCCAAAACAGAACGAAGTGTATGTTAGGGGAATCAACACATGTTGTGCAAAACAGAGATACAAGTTCAAGAAATAGATGAAGAACAAAATGTAAATTTCATTTCATGAACAGGGAACACAAAAGACTCATATGACTAAGTACATGGGTGTGGCGGCTAGTTCTGGAGTTCTAGAAATGGATGCTCAAAAGTGTTGCCTAAACCTAGCCAGCCTTCACTATTTATAGGCACTGTTCAGCCCTATGAATAGACTACTCTACCCCTAGGGTTTATACTATTTTTGTATGAGCGAGACAAGGGAGTATAGATGGTATTCTACTTTTCTAGAGGCTTCTTTTGTCAGCTTCGCAGAGGAGATAACATCAGCTTTTGCAGAGAAGACACGATCAGCCTTTGCACATTTGGAGTCTTCTGAAGCCCCCTTCACACACGAGGTGTGTAGTAACTTCGGTGACAAGCCTGAAAACATAGGCCTTCGCTTCACCGAAGTCAAGCTTCGATACAGTGACAGTTTTGTGCCGAAGCCGTCAAAGCTATTTAGCCTTCGCACCATCACCTTCGGAGTGGACCACCACAGATTTGCAGCTACTTCTAGCTCGAACTCCATCAGTCTATGTACCGAAGCCATGCATGGCCGAAGTACCTCAAGTCACCCACACTCCGAAGCCCCACCTGGAGTACCTTCACCACCTTCCGTAGTCCCTTGGTCCAAGGCCTACGCATGAAGCATATCCATAAGAACCCCTTCGCAGTGTCTCAACCCCGAGCACACTCCACGAAGACCCTTATCTTGACCATGCCTTCGATGCACCTTGACTTCCGAGACCTTCGTTAGGTGTCCCTTCGAGTGCCTCCATCCGGAGCACACTTCAAATGCCTTGCCTCAATGCTGAGGACTTCATCCACCATACTCCGAAGTTACTCCTTCCGGATCACCCTTCAAAGTGCCTCACCTCCGAGGACTTTTCCTCGGGGTACCTTCAGCCGGAGCCATCCTCCACACTTTCCGACTTCGCCTGGCGCACCTTGACTCGAGGACCGACCTCAACCCCACGCAACCTTCATGACTGAGCTCCCCACTCGCTTGACACCAAGCCTCCCGCTTGACCTAGGTTCAATATGATGAAGAGTATGACAACATATATTGCAAAGATAGGCCAAATCAGATTATCAAGCTCAAGTGCTCAGCTCTAGTGAATATATTCCACATTCAATGTTTGAGGCATGAATTAGTCAATTTTTGAAAAGAAAAATCATCACCACTCAGACTAGTCATCTAGACAAGTAAAAACAGGAGCTGCAAAAGCTAAACAATTTCTACCTAGGAAAGCAAGTCTAATTTTCATGGTGCATTTAGCAAGCTTGATTAGCAAGTGATTTAGACTTTGTAATTCTTTGATAGTGCCAGGGGTTATTTGCTCATCCACCTTATTCTTTCCAACCATGCCAAGCCTAGGTCAAGATAAACCATCAGAAGCTTAAGACGGTGATTTTGGAAGACACTAATTTATCCTAGTTCATACCATAGTGCTATGGTAAGCAGTCTAGAATAAAGTTGTGTGACAAGCAAACCCGCTTGGATCTTTTCATTTTTAGCACATAAATCATGGATATTGATTTTTGTTGTGTAACATTTGTTGTGCAATTCCATGAAGAGCAGTATAATTTTCAAGTGGCAATTGTGCATCTATAGAAAAGGATTCTAGCTACTAGGCAGATGGGAGATAGCTAAAGCAGTTCTGTATAACACATGCTGGACACAAGACTAAGTAGTGATCAAATTTTGAGTTTTGTAAATTAAAATCATGCTCATTATGAAATTAGATATATTAAATCGGCTGAGAGCATGATGAGAAAGACAATTATGCACATGCATATAAAAGCAACTAAGTGTATCAACAAATCATCATAAGGAAGCCAATGCAAGGTAATTGAAGTCATGCTCCCCCTCACAAAATGTTGTAGGGATGACAAATACCAAGTTCCCCCCGTAAATAGCCGAACTAGGTTATTTGCAATGCAAATAGCGCTAGTGGTATCACAAAACAGTGGAACACCCTTATAATCTAACCTGAAATCCCGCAAAGTGGAAACCATCCACAAAATCTGTGAGCAACAGCTAGTTGTAGCAACATATTTAGCTTTAGCCGTAGATTGTGTAACATTAGACTGTTTGCGAGAAGACCAACATATAAGAGAAGTGCCCAGAAAATGACAAGTACCAGAGGTACTCTTCCTACCAATTCTACACCCAGCAAAATCCGCATCTGAATAACTACGAAGACACAAAGAGGAAGATGCAGAAATACCAAATGCCAAACTCAAGGGTATGCTTGAGATACCTGAGAATACGCTTTACTGCTTGGCGGTGCGAAGTACGTGGTGAAGCCTGAAAACGAGCGCACAGACACATTGCAAAGTGTATGTTCGGCCTCATAGCAGTCAAGTAGAGGAGGGAGCCGATCATGCTTTGGAACTCCTTCTGATCTATGACTTCTCCATCCTCGTCAGGATCCAATGCTATAGATGTAGCCATTGGAGTGGTGAGTGGCTTCACATCATCCATGTCGAACTTCTTGAGCAGGTCCTTGGTGTACTTCATCTGGTGGACTAAGGTACCTTGTTTGCTTTGCTTGATTTGCAAACCAATGAAAAATGTGAGTTCACCCATCATGGACATTTCGAACTCCCTATTCATGATATCTGCAAACTCAGCAACCAAAGCATGAGAAGATCCACCAAAGATGATATCATCAACGTAAATCTGAACCAGGAGGAAATATTTGCCATGCTTGAGAGTGAACAGGGTTTTATGTACAAATCCCATCAAGTACCCTCGATCAAGCAGAAAAGACTTAAGTCTATCATACCATGCCCGAGGGGCCTGCTTAAGTCCATAAAGAGCCTTATGAAGTTTAAGGACTTTATGTGGATATTTGGGGTTTTCAAAACGAGGGGTTGTTTTACATAAACATATTCGCCTATGAAACCATTAAGAAATGCACTTTTGACAACCATTTGAAAAAGTTTGAAACCTCGGATGCCGCAAATGCAAGTAAAATTCTAATGGCCTCAAGACGAGCAACATGTACAAAAATTTCAGTAAAATCAAGGGAAAATTACTCACATGTCATTATAATTTTCAGAAATTACTTACATGCCACTGTCAGTGACTGTGGCGGCCCCCATCTGGCAGTGACACAATGATGGTATTTTGGCAAACCGTAAAAATCGTAATGGCACAGAAAAAATTAACCCTAAAATCAATCCCTTCTAACTGAGAATAACCCTGAGCCACAAGTATAGCTTTGTTTCTAACTTCAGACCCATCCTCCCCTTGTTTGTTTTTGAAAATCCATTTAGTTCCAATAAAATGAACATTAGGTGGAGGATCTACAAGAGTCGAGACTTGGTTTCTCTCAAAATTTTCAAGTTCCTCATGCATGGCATTGATCCAACTAGAATCAAAAAGTGCATGACTCACATCTAAGGGCTCAAAAGAAGAAACAAAAGCAGAATCAATGAAATGAGCATGAGAACATGTTACCCTTTGATCAAGCTCACCAATAATCTGCTCGGGAGGGTGCATCCTTTGAATGTGATGAGGAGCCTCGCGGCGGGATGCAGTCTCCCCCTCAACTTATGCCGGTGAATGGTCGAAGATGACCGATATCGAGGTTGTAGCTTCAGGGCCTCTTGCCGAAGTGATCGAAGCAGGGTCGGCTTCGGGGGTCAATGTCGAGGGTAGTAGGGGTTCGTCCTCGAAATCTCCGGGATGTTGATCTTCGAAGATGGTGTGCTCCATATCGTGTTCATTGGCCTGTTCAAAAGAAGAGCTAACATAGGGGGTCAATTCATCAAAGGTCACATCACATGACTCGATGACAGTGTTAGTTTCCAAATTATAAACACGATAAGAATGACCATGTGTAGTGTAACCCAAAAAGATCCCGTCAGAAGAACACGACTCAAATTTGTCCAAATTACCACGTTTTAGGATAAAGCAATGACAGCCAAAAACTCAAAAATGAGTAACCTTGGGCTGTCTCCCAAAACGTAGCTCATAAGATGTCAAGCTCAAAATTGAGCGCAAGAAGATTCGGTTTGAGATGTAACATGCAGTATTCATGGCCTCAACCCAGAATTTTCTAGGAGTCCTGTGCTCATCGAGCATCGTCCTAGCCATCTCAATCAAAGTGCGGTTCTTTCTCTCAACAACACCGTTCTGTTGAGCAACCCATGGGGCATAGAATTGATGTTCTATGTCATGCTCCAAGCAAAATTCAACAAAGAGATTGTTCTTGAACTCAGTGCCATTATCACTTCGAATGAATATCAATGCACCAGGTAGTTCAGTAAAAAGTCTCAAAGCCAAGCTCCGAAAGTGTGAAAACACTTCATCCTTGCTGGCTAGAAATAAGACCCAAGAGTAGCGAGAGAAATCGTCGACAATGACTAACACATACCACTTGCCGCCTAAAGAACTAACCCGAGAAGGACCTACAGTATCCATATGGAGAAGTTCTCCGAGTTGTTCAGTCATCACCATGGTGACCGGCGAGTGTGAAGTGGCAATCATTTTTCCATGTTGACAAGGAGCGCAAACTAAATTCTTCTCAAATTTGAGATTGGGCAATCCTCAGATCAGACCTAGGGCACTTAGTCGAGTGAGCAACTCAAAGCTCATATGCCCTAGTCTCCTATGCCACTTCCAAAGCTCAGAAGTTGAATGTGCAACAAGGCAGTGAGAAGAACCAGATGACTCAGAAAAATCAGCTCCAAAAACTCTCCCAACTCTAAAGATCTTGCAGACTAAAACGCCATCAGAATTGAGTACTTGCGAAGTATTGCAATGAAATCGCACTTCGAAGCACTCATTAAGCAACTGGGATACAGGACGCAAATTGCATCCCATGTTTTCAACCAAAGAAACATCCTTGAGAGTGAAGTTCGAGTTGATTCTTACCACACCTTTACCTTTCACTGTACTTCTTCGGTTGTTGTCGAAGGTGATTTGCTCCTTTTGCGTGGTTGTGGTGAGGCTGGAGAACCATGCTGCGTTTCTGGTCATATGGCGTGAATAACCAGAGGCCATGATCCACGTGCCCTCCAAGCCTCGGTCTGATGCCTACATAACATGGGAAAACTTCGATCGCTCAGTGCTGGGGTGAGTGAAAGCATGATGAGGCATCCAACATTGAGTGATATGAGCAGTAGGCACAGTAAAAATAGATTGTCTATGCACAAGAAAAATAGAATGATATGAAGTGTGAGGTCTACCTAAATGATGTGACCCAAATGCATGATGAGCACTCCCATCCTATCGAGGCACAAAGCCACTAACATGAGGTCTAGCACCATATGAAACATGGTGAACACCACGAGGGGCAAAGCTTCTATGAGAAGATCGAGGAGTCTCGTAAACATGATGTGAGTAACACTCAGACTCATGCATACCTAGAGGTGGGTAGTGCATGTCCTGGAACCTCAACATCTGAGAACGTCGCTCATCCTCGATGCGACGATAGAAAAACCAAATCAAATGACCCAACCGCTGACAGTAAGAACAATGAAACTCTCTCCTAGGGGCACTCTCATGGGTCATATGAGAAATACTCACAGGATCCTTGGGTTTTTGCACAAGGTTTTTCTTGAGTGGAGGAGGTGGATTTTTCATGTGAGGCTGGGTAGGTTTCTTTGCTTTCCGTGGAGTGTCTAACTGGGCTCTTTCTTTCTCTAAGGTAGTGGGTGAGGTAAAAATAGTTTTGTTATCACTATTTGGTTGAGTTCTCTCAAAACCCAATCCTAGAGCTAACACTGCCCTATCAGCACACATCTTGGTCTTGGCCAAGAGAAAATCCATCCTACCCTTTCCCCCAGTGCATTTGTTAACCACAAAAAGAAGATATTCATTTTTAGTCATAAGGTTTTCAGCTTGCCTTCTAGCAAAACTGAGTTGGTTCTTAAGGGTGATGCAGGTGGGACAAATAGGCTGCACATCCTTAGAATACTCAACACTCTCCAATATAGCCTCTAACTCCCTAACATGCTTGTCTCTTAACTAAATGCTATTAATCAATAAAGGATAATTCGAACAAGTATCAGAAGAAATAGGTCTAGACTCTACCACCAAAAGCTGCTTCTATGCAGTCTCAAGCTTATCAGCAGTTTGAGCATCCATAGAAAGCAACTGAGCAAGCTCACTCATGACAACAGTGTAGGATTCACATTCAACATCATCAGTTTTAGACTTAAGCATGGCATAACCAGTAGAAACAGATTCTAGCCTAAGTCTAAGGTCTTTTCTATCTCTAGCAGCCTGAACAAGTAATCTATCCTGACCAAGAACTACTTCATTCAGTTCATCTACTTTAATTGAAAGCTGGTCAGAGGATAGAGGTACCTCAGATGAGTCAAGCTCATCGTCGCTGTGAATGCTGTTGGCCATGAAGCAGAGTCCGGTGAAATCCCTTGCCTTCTTCTCCTTCTTCTCCTCCTTTCTTAGGGACTCTTCCTCCTCATCAGAGCTCGACTCCTTAGTTGAGGAGGTGTCGATGTCATTGAGTGCAGCAACAAATGCTCTGGAAGCGGCCTTGGCAACCTTTTTTGCCACCATGCCGCACTTACCCTTCACAAAAGGTTTCCTCTCCTTCTTGTGGTGTTTGGGGCGCTCACTCTCATCTTTGCTCTTGAGCTTAGGACAATTGGCTTTGATGTGAGAAGTGTCACCACACTCAAAACAACCACTAAAACCACTTCTCCTCTGATCCCGTCTCTCATGGTGAAAACGAGTGATACTGTTGATTGTATGTTCTTTGGCACCTAGCCTTAATCTGTGTAGAGTCCTCATGAAAAATAATGAGTGTAGTCCAAATCTCCCTAGTTGTCCTTAGGTGCTGAACCCTATCAAAATCACTCTGGCTCAAACCAATGAACAATATATTTCTAGCTTTGGAGTTAGAATTATAGTGATCTTTTTCTGTTTGAGTGGTGCGTGTTTCAGGGATGGAGTATTGTGAGTCCACAATCTCCTAAATTGCATTTCCTTGGCTTAGCAAGTAAGCCTCCATGCGCACCTTCTAGTATGCGAAATCAGTCCCATCAAACAGAGGTATTTTACTTACTCTGTCCATGTCGCCAAAAGATCAAAAAACCGGTTAATATCAACTGGTGATCTTAACCTGCTCTGATACCAATTGTTGGACCAAAAAGGGCGACCAGAGGGGGGGTGAATGGGAGCTTTTAAAATTTCAGGATAAAAATAGCCTTTTGTTTTCAAAACAGTCTCCTACAGAATAGGCTTTGAACACACCCTTCGGAGGTATGATTCGGAGGTATTCTACAGCTTTGGATTCATGCTTCGCAAAGAGTAAAAGTTCGAAGTCAAGAAGACATCGCTCTCACCAACAAACCCCAAAACACTTCTGCTAGGATAGTGTAGGCTCCGCACACTAGGTGCCTTCGAGCAGGCTTCGCACTTCATACTTCGCAGGAGTAAGTTTCCCTCCGTGGGCTTCGAACAGAAACTCAGCACTAGCAACTGGTACGAGGCTTCGTATTTTGAAGGGGAGACAATAGACAAAATATATTGCGTTGAGGAAAAAACAGACTTCGAACACAACTCTACTCAGTGCTTTGCTAGTAAACAGAGATGGGTTGCCTTAGTTTACACAAAACAAACACACACTGAAAAGCACACACTTCGCAGGCACAGATTACTAAAACCCTTCTCTAGAAAAGAAACAGAGAACAAACTCAGGCCAGAACAGAACGAAGTGTAACTCAGGGAAATCAACACATGTTGTGCAAAACAGAGATACAAGTTCAAGCAACAGATGAAGAACAGAATGTAAATTTCATTGCATGAACAGGGAACACAAAAGACTCACAGGACTGAGTACATGGGTGTGGCGGCTAGCTCCGGAGTTCTAGAAATGGCTGCTCAAAAGTGTTGCCTAGACCTAGCTAGCCTTCACTATATATAGGCACTATTCAACTCTGTGAATAGACTACTCTACCCCTTGGGTTTACACTATTTTTGTCTCAGCAAGACAAAGGGGTACAGATGGTAGTCTACTTTTCTGGAGGATTCTTTTGTCATCTTCACAGAGGAGACAACATCAGCTTTTACGGAGCAGACACGATCAGCCTTTCCACATTTGGAGTCTTCTAAAGCCCCCTTCGCACACGAGGTGTGCAGTAGCTTCGGTGGGAAGCCTGAACCCGTAGGCCTTCACTTCACCAAAGTCAGCCTTCGATATAGTGATGGTTTTGTGCCGAAGCCATCGAAGCTATTTAGCCTTCACACCATCACCTCTAGAGTGGACCACCACGGCTTCGTAGCTACTGCCAGCTGAAACTCCATTAGTGTATGTACCGAATCTATGCATGGCCAAAGTACCTCAAGTAACCAACACTCCGAAGCCCCACCTTCGAGTACCTTCGCCACCTTCGATAGTCCCTCGGTCCAAGGCCTCCGCATGAAGCATATCCATAAGAATCCGTTCAAAGTGTCTCAACCCCGAGAACACTCCATGAAGACCCTTATCCGGACCATGCCTTCGTTGCACCTTGAGTTCCGAGACCTTCGTAAGGTGTCCCTTCGAGTGCCTCCATCCGAAGCAAACTTCAAATGCCTTGCCTCAATGCTGAGGACTTCATCCAACATACTTCGAAGTTACTCCTTTCCGAAGTTACTTCGCCTCAGGGTACCTTCAGCTAGAGCCACCCTCCGCACTTTCTGCCTCCGCTTTGCGCACCTTGACACGAGGACCGACCTCGACCCCACACAACCTTCATGACCGAGCTCCCCACTTGCCTGGCACCTAGCCTCTTGCTTGACCCAGGTTCACTCACTACGAACCGTCAGTCGCCTCCGAAGTCACCTACGCACCACCGACTAGCAGATAAGTGTTTCTAGTACCCGCGAGACCTCTCTGGTAAGCAACCTTCGGTAAACACTTCGGTGTATCGCCCGAAGTACCGATCCCTTCGATACCACCAAGTCATCGTGCTCTGCCAGACCCTTCCGACAAACACACTCCACACCCTTCGGAAAACACCTCCGAACCCCTTCGGAGGGACCCCTTCGCCTAGAAGAAAACTTGTCAATCACTCATCACAAACTTGAAACCAAGGCACATTTCCACTTGGTTTCTCAGTTTAGAGGTTCGTTTTAAGAAGGGAATGTCTTTTGTTGTTGATTCTAGAGGATCTTTGGTTTGCCAGATCTTTCCCTTTGGTAAGGTTTTTCAGATTGATTTCTCTAGTTTTTTGGCCCTTCTCACTATTTGATCGCTGGATCCTCTTCTGAGCTCTGGAGGTGGCATAGGAGGTTAGGTCATTTGAGCTTTGATATGGTAGTCAAGTTGAGTTCTATGGACCTCATCCGAGGATTGCCTTGGCTTTAGATGGAGAAGGATCTAGTTTGCCATCCCTATCGTCATGGGAAGATGGTTGCCGCTTCTCACGCACCTGTAACTCAGGTGATGACTTCGTACCCAGGAGAGCTATTACACTTAGATAATGTTGGTCCAGCTCAGGTACGTTTAGTCGGTGGGAAGTGGTATGCTCTTGTGATTGTTGATGACTTTTCTCGATTCTCGTGGGTTTAATTTTTGGAGTGTAAGGATGAGGCTTTCCAGTTTGTTCATGATCTTATCTTGAAGTTGAAGAATGAGAACAATGGTCAGATGCGAGCCATTTGCTTTGACAATGGATCTGAATTTAAGAACTCTCAGTTTGTCAACTTCTGTAGTGACCAAGGTCTTGATCATCAGTTTTATGCCCCTTACACTCACCCATAGAACGACGTTGTGGAACAAAAGAACCACATGCTGGTCGAGATGGCCAGGACGATGCTCGATGAGCATAGGACTCCTAGGCACTTTGGGCTGAAGCTATGAACATGACTTTCTATTTTGCCAACTATATTTTTCTTAGAGCTTACTTAGGTAAGACTTCATATGAGTTGCAGTTTGGCAGACAGCCCAAGGTGAGTCACTTGCAAGCATTTGGCTGCAAGTGCTTTGTGCTCAAGAAGAGAGGGCATTTGGACAAGTTTGAGTCTCATTGCTGGGATGGAATCTTTCTTAGTTATGATTTGCATTCTCGAGGCTTCCGTGTATGGAACCTCGACTCCCAGCAGCTTGTCGAGGTGTGCGAGGTTTCTTTCGATGAGTCCATGCCTTCGCTTACTTCTTCTTTTGAGCTTTCTAGTAATGATGAGCTTGGAGAGTCTATCTTTGAGGAAGATAATGAGACTCCTGCTGTTGATGAGGGTGGGCCTTCTGCACAGCCTGCTGACCACACACCTTTTGAGACTTCGATTGAGGATGATGGTAGACCTTTGATCACTACTCCCACTTCGATCGAGCCCCCTCAATTGAGTCTAGAGGTGCTAGCTGCTGACTCTGGTTAGGTGACATCTAATCACCTAGGATCCCGAGCAGTTTAGCGTGATCATCCCTCAGAGCTCATCATCGGTGATCTCACTATGAGATCATTGCATTCTCAGAATGGGTCGCTCACTGTGTTTGCTGAGTCTACTTTTGTTGCCACCTTTTAGCCTAGAGATGTTGCTCATGCTTTATCGGATGCAAATTGGATAAATGCTATGCAAGAAGAGCTTGAAAATTTTGTTCGCAATCGGGTTTGGACACTAGTTGAGCTGCCACCAGGATGCAACCCCATAGACACCAAGTGGGTGTTTAAGAACAAGCAAGGTGAAGATGGGTTGTGGTGCGCAACAAAGCTCGATTAGTTGCCCAGGGTTTTTGGTAGAAGGAGAGTATTGATTTTGAAGTTTCCCATGCTTGTTTCTTGGTCGTCTTGAAAACAATCTAGAGTTGCACTTTCTACCACAGAGGTTGAGTATGTAGTTGCTGCTAGTTGCTGCTCATAGTTGGTTTGGATGATTTCTACGTTGAAAGATTTTGGGTTGACTTTCCCTGCTAGAGTACCTTTATTTTGTGATAGCACCAGCGCGATTAGTGTATGGAAAAACCCATGTCTTCATTCAAAAACCAAGCACATCGATGTGCTCTTTCATTTTCTGAGGGATCAATATGAGAAAGGTGTCATTGACCGTGTCCATGTTGATACCCATCATCAGTTTGTTGACATTCTGATCAAACCGCTAGATCAGTCTACGTTTGAGCGTTTGCGAGGGGATTTGGGAGTTGTGTATCCTTTTTAGGATATTTTGAGTCATTTTTTTCATTCTTCTTTATTCTTTTCTTGAGTCTTTTTGTGTGAGTTCATATCATGCATAATCATATATCACACTTTGAGATTGCTTATATTATATGATTGATCTGCTTTACTTATTCTAGCTGGTACATGCTTTTGATTAACTATCGATGATCATGCTTTGCTTCAGTTCACATGATATGTCTGATATCTGTCACATGCATGGCTTTTATGCTTTAAAATTGAAAAATGATCACCATTGCTTATGGTAACTAGCATGTGTAGGCTAAGTGCTTTTGCTATCTTTTACATGCCTGGTAGCTAGTTCCTCACTTAGATGTAGATATGCAACTTGGACATCTATATGCTTTAACATGGAAAATGTGCTATAAAAATGATAAAAATCAGAAAAATGAAAATCCATGCCTTTTTATGCATAATTTGAAAAGATCCAGGTGGGTTTGCTTTGTCGCATTGCATTGTTCTAGACTGCTTACCATAGCACTTTGGTATGAACTAGGACAGTGTAATGTATGCCAAGACCAATGTCTTAAGCTTCTGATGGTCCAGTTCTATCCTAGGCTTGACTTGGTCGGTTAGCATAAGGTTGACATGCAAATAACCCCTGGCAAAAATGAAAAAGGAAAAGAAAAAGGCTGAAATTTAAAAGGATAACAAGTTTGCTGAAGCACTTTGTTCTGGACAATGCTTATCTTGGTAGATATCAGTTAGCATTTGCATCTCATGCTTTACCTTGCTTGTCGACTAGGAAATATGGTGATGCTTTTGTTTTCAAAAATCGAAAACTGCGTGCTAATGACTCTCTTCAGATATCATCTGTTGCACTGATCATGTCATGTATCTTAGACAGTATATCTTTTGCTATACCTGTTAGATGTTGTAATTGCAGTCAATCATATCTGAGAAGCATGCATTTTACACTCCACCTGCATTTTACTCTTTTATCGAGTCTTTTCATATGAGTTCATATCCTGCATATTCATATATCACACTTTGAGCTTGCTTTTGTTATATGATTGACCTGCTTTACTCATTCTTGCTTGTATTTGCTTTTGAGTACCTGTTGATGATGATGGTTGTTTCAGTTCATATGATATATCTGATATCTGTCATATGCATGGCTTTTGCTGGGGGAAAATACTTCATCCTCAGGGCCATTGCTGCAACAAGACAAAGGCAGGTGATTTAATCGAACGTTTCCAGCATCTAACTCCGGAAGTATACTGGAACAAGTTCGAAGGATAGAGGCGAACTCTAGTTCGGAGTATATCTTCGAACATTGACCCTTCAGAGAGCTTCCTTGCCAGCTAAGATGGAAGACTTATCTTCTTTCTCATTAGATTAGTCTTTTACTGTTTTAGCCCTATTAAGGGTACCGAATAGTTTCCACTATGTCGGTTGTAACAGAGGGGTAAAAGGGTCTTTTCCTTAAGGCTTTGGCCTATAAATACCCCCCGTTTTACCCTGTAATAAGGATCGAATATTCAGTTATTCAATACACATCTTCGAACTGCTTCGAGCTATTATCCAATTCGGAGGCTTGAAATAGTTTATTTCACAAACACTTCGTTTGTTAGTTTCTAAACTCTGAAAACCTGTTAGCGTAATCTTTTACGCCAACAGTTGGCGCCGTCCGTGGGGATGCAAGTCCAAAAAACTTCGTTCTCTACCAAGTTCTCAAACCATGCCTCCCAAGCGGAGTTCAGGTGGTAGTCCTACTCGGAGGTCCCCTTGGACCTCCGGAGTAAGATCTTCGAACACAGTTGAGGTCGGAGGACCTTCGACATTTCCTCCACCTCAGACTCCGGAAGGAATTCCCCTTCCTCGAGCATACGGAGTTCCCCCCCAACTCCATCCATACTTCGGCCAACCGGAGTTCCTCTTCCACCTCAAGTTCCACTTCGAACTGATGCATACAGTTCTCAAGACCCGGAAGGTCCTTCTGGAGGAGATGAAGACGGTCTTGGCGATATGGCCACTCAAATGGCCAGTCTCCAAGCTGAAGTAGCGGGGTGGCGGCAAGAAGCCGCAGATAGGCTTCGTTCTCAGGCCACCCCGGTCATCCCCGAAGTGCCCCAAGACGAAGAACTTCCTTATCCTGAAGCCCCAAAGAATGCTTCCTTCGACAGCGAATCTCTGCTGCATCCTGAGCTATAGAAAGTACGCTTCGATCCTAAGATTAAAACTTCGAAGCTCTGCAAATATGCTAGAGACGAAGACCCTAGGGAGTTCTCCCGTTCTTATGCATTAGCAATTGAGGCCAGTGGAGGAGTGCGAGACACCATGGCCAAGTGCTTCCCTCTAGCTCTTGAAGGGGTGGCTCTACGGTGGTTCTGGTCCCTGAAGCCAGGGTCAATTAGAACTTGGGAGCAGTTAAGAAAGAAGTTCATAAGCTACTTTCAGGGTACCTTCGTACCCCCAATGTATACAGGAAGCCTTTTCCAGGTGAAGCAGCTGCCCGGAGAGACTTTAAGGCATTTTTTCAAGCGCTTCGCTCATACGAAGTCGCAAATTCGAGGGTTGACTACATCCTCCGTAGTTGATGCAGCTCGAGAGGGAGTTACCCATGCGGGCCTCCTTGATAAACTTCACCGGAAACAGATATCTTCTGTTGCTCAGTTGATGTCTTATTTCGAAGAATATGCAAGGTCAAAAGAAGGGTGGCTTTGGAGAACTGCTTCAACCCCGTCAATCCTGCAAGAAGTCAAGCTAGAAGTGAAGACTTCAACACCTTCGCAGGTGCCTAGCTTTGAAGTTCAACATGACAGGCGTCGGGGGCAAAAGCATCCTCGTTCAGAAGTCTTGAACATCACACCTCCGCAGAAATTTGCCCCTAAGACTTCGCAACCTTCAGGAAGCAAGACCAGTGGCTGGAGGCCGCCAGGGAAGCCGGCTGCCAAAGCCCAGGGCTTCTTCTACTGTGTCCATGGTGAGAATCGAAGTCACACAACTGATGCATGTAAGTCTATACTCGCTTTAAGAAGCGAGTACCTTGAAAGAACTTTGGGTCGAGGCACTACTGACCGAGTTCCTCCTAAAGTGCGTCCGTATTCTGTCCAGGTTGTGGCACGTATAAATAACTTAGACCCTGCAAGGCAACCTCCGGTGGTCAATGTTATGCCACCTCTGAAGAAGGAATATGGTCAAGATCGAGGGAAAAGAGTAGTCCTCCCCATTTCTGGAGGAGGGACTCTTGGTAGTATGTCGAAGAGGCAAAGAAGAGAATATGTCCGGGAATTGGGCCATATTGGAACGTCTTCGTCCGCGGCTACCATGCCTAAATGGTCCCATGTGCCAATATCTTTCTCCGCAGATGATGCAACGGGCATAAAGTTTCCACATGCAGATCCACTTGTCATCACTGCCGATATAGCAGGGACTGAAGTCCGGAGAGTACTGATTGACGGAGGGAGTTCAATAGATATTATCTTCGTCCAAGACTTCGATCAACTCTGCATCTCCAGAAAACATCTTCTCCCAGCAGCTCATCCTTTGCAAGGCTTCGTAGGACCCCCTCTCGATGCCCTCAGCCAAATAGGTCTGGAGGTCACCTTCGGAGAGGGGCTACTGGCTAGAACGGAGGAGGTGATTTTTGATGTTGTGGATGCCCCGTATGCATACAATGTTATCTTCGGGAGGGCTATGTTGAATTAGTTCGGAGCTATGGCGCATCATAATTATCTGTGTATGAAGATGCCCACACAAGCGTGAGTGCTCACTGTTTTCGGAGACCAGGCCACTACGCGAAGAGCGGAATATAGTCATGGCCCCCCTATTGACCCGAGACAGGTGAACAGCGTGCAAGGCAACCCGAAGGATATTTCTGCTTCAGGTGAACCTTCGAAGAAGTCCTTCCCACGGCCAAGCCCTGAAGGGGAGATTATAATGAAGGTTATTGTCAAAGACGGCAAGGACTATTTGATGGGGGAGTGGTCCCGATCTTCCGCTAGGTAAAGGATAAACTTGGGTTGCTGGAGAATCTCGACGTTGGCGATCCAAGGCTCCGGTCCGGCGGATCAAAACCTTGCAATCGTTACACCACTGTCTCCATTAGTTATCAACCACGCAGAACGCGATTGACCTCGCCACGAAGGCTAATTCCTGCAAGCGAACCCAAGAACACAAGCAAGAACATGAAGGATACAAATCGAATGCCAAATCACAGACAAACGAAGATAAGGTGAGGTTTCACAAACGCCAATGCAGCAGCCAATCGGTCCGGTGCAAGAGGCGGGATCTAAACACAACAGTGTAGATGCAACAAAGCAAAACCTAACCCTAGAGTTGGCTGGCGTGAGAATATATAGGGCGGCGGCCTGTGGAAGGGAAACAGACTTGGGCTGTGGGCTAGAAGACGTACAGACTCAGATTATGGCCAACATGGCCCAGTTCTGTCACACAGTACTGTCTTAAATACACAGGACGACTCGAGACTCCAAATGAGGTGAAACCAACGGCAAACGATCCGTCTTCTCCTCAGCTTTCCAAAAAGTCAAAGAACGCGCCAATCGGACTTCGTATGAGGAAGTTATGCCCATTTTGGTGAATGGTGGTCGATGTAGTCCGAACCAGCGAATTCTTGACTTCAAATCATCCGTGCGGCTCCGTCTTCAACTCCAACTCTCCTATTCCATCTCCCATGTTCCTAAGCAACAAAATATCACTAGTATTCAGTAGCATCCCATCCAAACAAATATAATCAAAGTTGCTAAGGAACGAATTAACCTCATGGTTCAAGCGACGGGCACGGGCGCGTGTGATTGGTCCTTGTAGTTGAATTGTAGGTGGAGGCTCCATGTGTGTATCATGTGAAGTGATGTCCTCATCACTATTCATTTTAGTTTGGCAAAGATTTGCCTCCAGAAGTCGCTACTTCGTTAGAAAAAGTAGTTGAAGAGAATTTAGATGTCTTTGCCTGGTCTGATGAGGACATTACCGGAGTCAGTCGGGATATTATTGAGCATAGTTTACTTGTGAACCCGAGGGTTCGGCCTGTCCAACAAGGACTCCGGAAGCTATCTGCGGAGAGGGCCATCCTTGCTAAAGATGAAGTGAAAAAGTTGCTGAAGGCTGGGATTATCAGAGAAGTAGCTCATACGGAGTGGCTAGCCAACCCAGTCTTCGTTAGGAAGAAATCTTACAGGAAGTGGCACATGTGTATTGACTTTACATCTTTGAATAAAGCATGCCCCCTATCCCATGCCCTGAATTGATCAATTGGTTGACTCCACTGCTGGTTCGGAGTTATTAAGCTTCCTTGACGCGTATTCCGGCTATCATCAAATCTCGCTAAAGCGCGAAGATGAAATCAAAACAAGCTTTGTAACTCCTTCGGGAGTCTTCTGCTATGTAAGAATGCCCTTTGGCTTAAGAAATGCTGGGGCAACTTTTTCGAGGATAATTGCTAAGGCTCTAGGTCATCAAATAGGCCGCAATGTAGAAGCCTATATGGATGACATTGTAATAAAGAGTGCTTTAAAGCACCAACATAGCCTAGACTTAGCGGAAACATTCAATAGCCTTCGGGCATGTGGAATCCGTCTTAACCCTGAAAAATATATCTTCGGGGCTCAAGCTGGAAAGTTGTTAGGGTATCTAGTTTCAAGCAGAGGGATCGAAGCTAGCCCCACTCAAATAACCGTGTTGCAAAGGATGGCTCCTCCGGAAAATTTGAAGCAAGTGCAAAAGCTGACTGGTCGTCTTGCATCACTTAGCAGATTCCTAGCAAGGTCTGCGGAGAGAAGTTTGCCCATTTTCAAAGCATTGAAGGGGTCCAAAGATTTTGCATGGACACCGGAGTGTCAAAAGAGCTTCGATGATATTAAGAATTATCTCAGTAACCTCGCTACACTCACGGTGCCTGTTGCGGACGAAACCCTACTCCTTTACCTTACGGCTACTGGCTCCGCTGTCAGTGCAGTCCTTGTCAGAGAAGTTGATTTCAATGGGAAGTTGGTACAGAATCCAGTCTATTTTGTATCCGAAGCATTGTCCGGAGCAAAAACAAGATATTCCAAGCTTGAGAAGTTCACCTATGCTCTGATAATGGCTTCGAGGAAGTTAAGGCATTATTTCCTAGCACATAATGTGATTGTACCAACTTCGTATCCCTTGGGAGATATGCTCCGAAGTAAGGATTCCACAGGAAGAATTAGGAAGTGGGCTGTTGAATTAGCACCCTTCGGCATCTCCTTCATGGCAAGGACACCAATTAAGTCACAAGTGCTGGCAGATTTTGTGGCAGAGTGGACTCCCCCTGCAGTATGGGCTCCGGAGAAGCCAAGTGAAGGAATTTGGACCATATACTCCGATGGAGCTTTCCAAGCATCTAGAGCAGGTGTCGGAGTAGTAATAATTTCGTCTTCAGGGCAAAAAGCAATGTACTCCGCAAGGCTCAACTTTAAGTCCACTAATAATACAGCGGAGTATGAAGGAATTTTGTTAGGACTTCGAAAGGCACGTGCTTTGGGGGCTACAAGAGTTGTTATTAAAACATATTCTCAAATGGTAGCAGGGCACGTAGATAAGAGTTTTCAAGTTCGGCATCCACAGCTTGCAAAATATCTGGAAGAGATCCGTAAGATTGAAGCAGCATTCAGAGGGATTTCCATTCGAAGTATACCCAGAGTTGAAAATATGCAAGCTGATACTTTGGCGAAAGCTGCAGCCGGAGCTATGGACATTCCAGAAGAAGCTTTTTATGAAGAGCTCAATGCACCTTCGGTAACATAGATCCTTTCTGCGGATATCCTTTGCATTCCAAGTACAGATTGGCGGAGTTCAATTATGGAATTGTTGCAAGTAGAAGCAAATTTGCCTGAAGGGCCACAACTTTCAAGGTTGAAGCTCAGAATTCGAAATTATCATATAATCAACGATATTCTGTACAAGGCCGTAGTATGTTCCCCTTTGCTCGGATGTATTTCTCAAACCAAAGGTCAAGAGATTCTTCGAGGAATTCATGAAGGACTTTGCGGTAGCCATCTGGCCCCTCGAGCTTTGGCAGGAAAAACACTTCGCCAGGGGCTTTATTGGCCTACAATAGTAGCTGATGCGGAGAGCTTAGTCCGCACTTGCCAGGGTTGTCATTGGATGGGAAGAAGAAGTCATCGTCCGCCAACAACTCTTCAAGTCATTGCCCCAGTGTGGCCCATGGCCAGATAGGGCATGGACCTTATTGGACCCTTCCCAGTAGCAAAAAGAAATTTGAAATTTGCAGTGGTAGCAATTGAGTATTTTTCCAAGTGGGTCGAAGCAGATCCCCTCACAGCTATCACTTCGAATAATGTACAAAAAATTTTCTGGAAAAATATTATATGCCGGTTCGGAGTGCCTCGGCAGCTCACAGTCGATAATGGGACACAATTTGATGCAGAGCCCTTCAGGAAGTTTTGTGAAGATCTTGGCATACAATTATGCTTCGCTGCAGTGCGACATCCTCAGTCTAACGGAGCTGTTGAAAGAGACAATGGTAATATCTTGTCAGGGTTTAATCGAAGAATAGTAGGATTGACAAAAGGATTGTGGACCGAGGAGCTCCCGAAGATTCTATGGTCCATTCGTACCACTCAAACAAGGTCCACGGGTTTCACTCCTTTCAGACTATTATTCGGAGATGAAGCTATGACACCAACGGAGCTTAAAGGAGGATCCCTTCGCAGCACCGAACCAGAAATAGAAGCAGAAAGGCAAACTTCACTTGATTTAACAGAAGAAACAAGAGTTCGAGCTGTCGCCAATTTGCCAAAGTATCATCAGCAGACGAAGACTTGGTTTGACCCGAAGGTCAAGCTTAATGAACTTAAGCCGGGCCATCTTGTTTTGCGAAGCATTATAGCACCAGGGAAATTAGGGAATAAATGGGAAGGTCCATACATAATTCTCTGATCAGGACGCCCTGGTTCTTTTAAGTTAGCTAATTTAGAAGGCGAAGAGTTAACACATACATGGCATGCGGAGCACTTAAAGCGATATTTCGCATAGGGGCTCCTTGTAACCATTTGTAAAAACCTTCTAAATTAATAAAGCTCATGGTTCAGATAATGCCTACCTCTCAAACACTTCCTACTTCTAGTGGACGCACTGGAAGAACGAAGTTGGCTGGGAGGGAAGTGTCATTAATTTGAACCATTTTTTTACACTTCGAACCACTGGTTCGAAGCTTCCGACGAGGTGGGAAAGTCACTGAAAAATGGATTCCAAGCCACCGGCTTGAAAGCATCCGTAAAAAAGAGTCGAAGGTGACCAAATAATGCGGATTCCAAGCTTCGGCTTGAAAGCATCCATAAAAAGAGTCCAAGGAGACCACTACGAATTCCAAACCACCGGTTTGATAGGATTCGCAAAAAGAGCCGAAGGAGGCCAAAAAAAACAGAGTTTGAGCTGATAAGCTTCGAATATCTGTGAAAAGAGTTCAAAGTGACCAATTGTTTGGGACACTAAATTGTATGAAAAGTTCGTCCGAAGTGACTTCTTTCAAACAAAAGGTACTAAGTTACCAGTTTTATGACTCCAATAAGTCAGACATTTTATAAGATTTTAATCAATCTTTAAATTACTAAGGGCCTCCGAAACTCCAAAATTGTACTCCTAAGTTTTTTCTTTGCGCCTAACCATCTTCGAATACACTTCAAAGTTGCTTACGCCCAAAGAGGGGCTGGGAAGTAGGAAGACAAATTTAAAAATCAATCTTTATTATTCGAACAGATTACATTACATTACGAAAAATCTGTGTCTACGCCAAGAAGAAATCGAAGACCTCTTCGATCTCTAGAGCTACCACTAAAGCCGGAATGACTAGTTCCAGAGCCGGGAGTCCTAATAACCTTACGTTTAATTCTTCTTCCTCCCTTCGAAGCTCGAAAATCTTTTTGTTCTTGTTGAAGTTCAGCCCAAGTTCAAAGTCGCTCGGGGCTTCTTTCCCAGCTCTGAAGTTCTTCAGGCTTCTTTCCTTGTTCTTCAGCAATACCCTCGTCTTCGGACCATTCAACGTCTTTAGAAGATGAAGCTCCCAAGTTAACTTCTTTTTCTTCCTCTTTAATATAAGATAATATATCTTTACATATTTCGGGCGCAATTGCACCGGAGCTTTCTCGAGGAACCAAAAATCGAGGTCGTTTGTGAAGTTTTAAAAGATTGAAGGTAGCCCATAGTAGGCGGAGTTCTTTGGTAACATTTAATACTTCGACATCATCCATATGAGGTTGACAAGCCTAAAAACATGATAAATAAGTTTTCATTCATAATATATGAAAGCATAATTTTTACATATTTGGACCCCTAAACAAAGCTAAACCTACGGGTCCAGTGGAGGCTGGCTGCTCGAAGCTTGATACCGAGCTTGTTTTTGGCGATGTCCTTCATCGATCCAAGCCTTGACCGTTGTTCGACCTTTGGCTCTCCATGAAGCTTGAAAGGCTTGCCAAGCTGCGGCCACATCTTCGGAAGGGTTTAGCAGTTGATTGTCATCGAAGGTAATGGGAGCCGCCCCCGAATCTGGTGCTACTGATAGCCCTAGATCTTCGTAGTAGCGATGTACTCCGAGAGCAGCTACTTGGCCGGAGAGCTCTCCATACCGAATACCTGCTGTCTTCATCGTCTTCGCTGCTCCTTGGATCATTTTTAGTCGTCGCAGTAAGGGGACATTGTCACTCGAAGATAGTGTCCATTATGTACCAAAGTACTCTAGAACACCTAAAAGATTGTTCATGACCTTCATTGCTACCTTCTCCGACTTCATTTTATCTTCAATTAAAACATCCCTTGATGAGGTTAGCTCATCTACCACATCGGATAGTCTAGCTGCCTCCGTAGCCAGAGAACTCTTCTGGCTAAGCAGGTTGCTAGCTTCCTCCGTGGCTTTAGCCTTCTCCTCTTGAAGCTTAACTATCTCAGCCCCCGCCATGGCATGCTCTGCCCGCATTTTCTCTATCTCGGCCTGAAGCATGATTTGTTCGGCTTCGAGCTTCTTATTCGCAGCCTCCAGACCAAGTCTGGCCCTCCTCTCCGCTGCAACCATTTCGTCTAAACTGAAGATTCGAACTTCGGAGCCTTCAAGGCTCCTTTGGAGAGTTGAAATCCTCTCCTGAAGACGAAGGTTTCCTCGCTCATTCGAGACGGCTGCAGCCCGAGCTAAGACTATTTGCTGCAAGGAGAAAAAGCAAGGTGAGGAATTGTTCATAAGCTGAAATTAATCTTGTTTTGCAGATACTTCGTACCTAGTACGCTGCCCGTTCTAAGGCTGTGTTCAGCTCCGAGCCCTCAGCTTTCTAAGTATGGCTGCTAAGTCCGTCTCCCCAACTTCGCGGTTAGCTCGATCCAAAGGCTCGAGCAGGGCCCGAAGTCTGGTCCTTTGCTCCAGAAAAGGAGCTAGGAGAGGGAGCATGGAGAGAGCCCTTTGATCATCTTCATTCGGCGAAGGGTCGGAGTGCTGCGCTGCATCTTCGGAGACCTCGGTGGACTGGCCCCCCTCCGTAGACAGACCTCTGTCTGTTGATTCAAACAGAGTTAATCCTAAGTTTGGAGCAGGAAAGGGGTCCATTTTGCCTTTACCTTTCCTAGGTCCCATCTGTGCAGTTGCTGGAATCGACCTCGGAGATGTCGAGGTCCTAGGAACAGTATCTTCGGGAGGAGTCACCTCCATGGGAGCGGACCCTGCCAAAACAAAGGTATTATGTAATGCATAATTTTGCAGGGTAAAGAAAAATACAGCTCAAGTGAAGTTTACCTCCGAAGCCCTGTCGGCGGAGGAGCACGGGGCTACTTGGAGGATCGAAGGCCACTTCGAAGTCGTCATCAGACTCGGTGGCTTGAACCGAAGGGTTGATTGCTGGAGCCTCCCTGGGAGCAACAGCTACCACTTCATCTAGAATCGAAGCCTGTTCAGCTGGAACTTCGACTCCGCCTTCAGCAACAGAGGCTTCTTGATGGGGCAAGTCAGGCTAGATGCTTGGGTTCTCAGCCTGTCTGGAGCTGCTTGGAACATCTAGCATGCTTGCTGCATCGCTAGTATTTACATCTACCTGGGCTTCGTCTTCGGTAATTAGGTCCGCGAGGACCTTTTGCATCTCTCTAACTCCTTCATCTTCAGAAGAATCGGAGGGCGAAGCCACAGGCCTTGGAGCCACATTCTTCGGCTTTCGGGCTAGTTTTTTCACTAGAGTCTTGGTCGGAGCTGAAGGCCCAGCTTCCGCTTTCCTCTTCTTCGGCCCTTCCTCGGAAGGTAACCAGTCCGGAAGAGGAAGGGGTGCGACTCCGAGTACGCCCCACACTCGGTTGAGCCGCTCCCAACTACCCACTAGTTTTTTCCTCCACTCCTTTTCGGCCGGAGTTGGAACTCCCAGAATCTTCTCTGCAGCTCGAACAATTTGTTCCGAAGTCATGGGAGCTTGGTAAGCTGAAAGATAAGTTTGCATTAGTCATTTCATCAAATAATTGTATACATAACAAGTTGTTTTCAAAGCTACCTACAGGGCTCGAGTTCGAAGATATTTTTCAGAGTCCACCCTCTAGATCTTCTTCGAAGGTTACAGGCCAGTTGGCCATCAGAGGTGGAATCTGGAGCCCGATGAACTCCTCGGCTAAGTCCCGCATGCTCATGCGGTGACTAATCCATTGAAGCAAGGTAAGACGAGCTTCGAGCTGGCCGGGGTCCGGGTGAACTTGAGCTTCTCTTCGGAAGTTTATATCTTGCAGAGGTCCGGCCAGACGACTGCCTGCTCCCACCTCGGCATAGAACCATCGGAGAATCCAATCTGTGTACCATCTAGCGTTGATGGCCTTCGCTGGAAATCGCAGTTGGAATTCGTCCCGAAGTCTGAAATTGATGCTGCCAAAGGCTACTACAATATTATCCCCTCCGGACCCTTGGTAAGTTTTTGGTTGGCAAGACGCCCTATGCAGTGCTGCGAAAATTTCTGCTCTTCAATCACAGCCTTCAGCTCGTAGCGCCCATTCGAAGATGGACAAGCACGCTATTGCATTCGGAGATAGCTGGGGAAGAGTAACGTGGAACAAATCTAATACCTCCGAAAGGAAGTCCACTGCTGGGAGTCCTAACCCCGATTCAAAGAAGGCTTCGATGACCACAACTTCTCCAGGCCTCGGGGCGGGGATGGATTCTTTTCTCGGTTTCCGGATGATGACCCCTGAACCAATCTTCCCTTCAACTGCCGCTGCGATCGTCTCCCTCTTGGAAGTAGATGGCCCCAGAGTATAAGATTGGTTCGGATACTTCGAAGAAGCCGGAAGGAGATCTTGGGGACCGATCTGTTGGGGATTTCCCGTCGGAGCCGCTGCAGCCGCCGCTGGCGCCACCACTATTGCTGCCACGAACTCGCATCGTTGAAGCTGGTTTTCGCCATGAATTCGCACCGAATGCTAAAGCTAAAATCTGGAGGCTAGGGCTTGGTTGCACAAAGACGGTGAGAAAGGTATTCGAGAAGTGTCTGGGTCCTCTATTTATAGCCCAGGCCCACGATTTTTTACCGTTCACATTTGCCGTTTCGCATTCTTGACCGTTACTCTTTGCGAAGTTAACGCACCGCGTAACTTCTGCTGGAAGGAAAAAGCCAATGGCTATTTCTTCTAAGTCTAAAAGGCTTTCTGGCTTCTTAAGTTAATTCTGAGATAGTTCGAATGTAACTTCCTTAGGAGTCAATTCGAAGTTTTGAATCTTCATATACTTCGGAGGTTGATTAAATCTGTTAACCACTACGCATGATTATTTTTCTTGCGTATACTGCTCTCCTAACGTTACAGATCTAGCGGAGAAGCGTATTCGAGGGGCTACTGTTGGGGGAAAATACTTCATCCTCAGGGCCATTGCTGCAACAAGACAAAGGCAGGTGATTTAATCGAAGGTTTCCAGCATCTAACTCCGGAAGTATACTGGAACAAGTTCGAAGGATAGAGGCGAACTCTAGTTCGGAGTATATCTTCGAAAATTGACCCTTCAGAGAGCTTCCTTGCCAACTAAGATGGAAGACTTATCTTCTTTCTCATTAGATTAGTCTTTTACCATTTTAGCCCTATTAAGGATACCGAATAGTTTCCACTGTGTCAGTTGTAACAGAGGGGTAAAAGGGACTTTTCCTTAAGGTTTTGGCCTATAAATACCCCCCGTTTTACCTGTAATAAGGATCAAATATTGAGTTATTCAATACACATATTCGAACTGCTTCGAGCTATTATCAAATTCGGAGGCTTGAAATAGTTTATTTCACAAACACTTCATTTGTTAGTTTCTAAACTCTGAAAACTTGTTACCGTAATCTTTTACGCCAACATCTTTTATGCTTTAAAATTGAAAAATTATCACCATTGCTTCTAGTAACTAGCATGTGTAGGCTGAATGCTTTTGCTATCTCTTACATACCTGGTAGCTAGTTCCTTACTTCGATGCAGATATGCAACTTGGACATCTATATGCTTTAACATGGAAAATATGCTATAAAATGATAAAAATTAGAAAAATGAAAAATCCATGCCTTTTATGCTTAATTGAAAAGATCCAGGTGGGTTTGTTGTGTCGCATTGCATTGTTCTAGACTGCTTACCATACCACTTTGGTATGATCTAAGACATTGTAATGTATGCCAAGACCAATGTCTTAAGCTTATGATGGTCCTGTTCTAGCCTAGGCTTGACTTGGTCGATTAGCATAAGGTTGACATGCAAATAACCCCTGGCAAAAATGAAAAAGGAAAATAAAAAGCCTGAAAATTAAAAAGATAACAAGTTTGCTGAAGCTCTTTGTTTTGGACAATGCTTATCTTGGTAGATATCTGCTAGCTTTTGCATCTCATGTTTTACCTTGCTTGTCGACTAGAAAATGTGGTGATTCTTTTATTTACAAAAATCCGAAAATGCGTGCTAATGACTTTTTGTGGATATCATCTATTGCACTAATCATGCCATGTGTCTTAGATAGTATTTGTATGTTATACTTGCTAGATGTTGTAATTGCAATCAATCATATCTAAGAAGATGCTTTTTTACACTCCACTTGCACCCAAGTTGCATTCATTGCATATTTTGAGGGGGAGCTGCATTTTAGGGGGAGTTTGAGTTTGTATCTTTTTTTTTTGAGTGCATTCAGTCTCACTTGATGAGTCCAATTGTCTATATGGGGGAAATTTTGGGTTATTTGATCTTTTAGAAGAGTTTAGGGGTAGTTTTGAATTTCTCTGAGATTTGTTTCATGGGGAGTTTTAGTCTCTTTTGCTTTTACTCTTTGATATCCTTGTTGATAATTCAGAGATTGCACTCATTTGAGTTTTTACTTTTGTTTAACCATAATGAATGTTTTCTGGCTTTTGTTTAGCTTTTGGTCATTAGGGTTAAACCTTTTATTTTATTTACTTGTTTCTGTTCTCTTGTGTTTTTGTTTTTCGTGTTTCCACATGTTTTGTAGGTTACAAAGCGATGATGAAGAAAGTGTTGACCATGCACTCATCAAGGGGGAGATCGAGGAGCTATGTTGAAGATCATGGGCCTCGTGGCTCCAGAAGTGATGAGTGATTCTCAACAGAGGTCAACAGAGAGACATGAAGAGGAGATGAGACCTATCGGTTCTTGGGCCGCATGTGACTCAAGTACATGGGCCACGAGCGACTGCCGGACAGAGGGGTCACGGAGCCGTGTCGGCCCAATCCGGGTACATGGGCCAGGAATGATGGGGCATTCGTTAGTCTGTTGACCGGTTTGACTCGGGTAAACGGACGGTGAGCGATCGCCGGGCAGAGGAAGCTGCGGAATCGGGCCGGTCCAATCCGGGTACCCGGTGCAAAGAAAGCGGATGCTTTGTTGGTTTCAGTGTAAAACCGATGCAACTATCTAGACCGCCCATCGGAGATTCGACAGTCCTAAAGCGAAGCCGTGGCTGCTACGAAAGCTCTGTGTCAGGACAAGTTACCTTTTGGTTAAGATTTTACTATTTTGCCCGTTGGGCCCGCAGTTTTATTTTTGCATCTGTGTAAGTTACCCTAGGGGTAAATCTGTCTTTTCCCATTTAATGGGATACCTATAAAAAGGGCTTGTATCCCCCTAGGGTTTTTAACTCATCCAATGCAAAAAATCTGAGTTCACTTTAACCCATCTTCCTCCTCCACACTGGTTTTTTCTTTTTTCCTATTTTGGAAGCACCGCCGCCGCCAATAGTTTTTCAGCAGCACTAGTCGTACACCGCCGGTTTTCTCTTGGATCAATCCCAGTCGGTGCACTGTGCTCACCATAAAAACATGAATCTAGTTTTCTAAGGGAGTCACTATTTGAGGTGTTGGTTTTCACTTGGTGTTCGGTTTTTTCTTGGCCGTGCACTATTCGAGGTGGTGGCGCACGGAGTTTCTACTATGAACGGAGCATGCTGGCATGCTGAGCTAGCGGCGCACAGCGCCAGCTCAGTATCTGCGCGAGGCAAAGTCTTCCAGGAAGGCGGCGCACTTTGTGGTTGGTTTGGCACATAGCACTTGTGCCCAGTGTTTGCCTGAAAGGTGTTCGACGTAAGGCGCAAGAGCTACACATGAACAGAAGCACATGAGTAGAACAATAATCCCTGTTTTTTTCCTCGATCCTCGTGCATCTAGATTATTTCTGTTGATTAATCTGTGCTTGTTTTCAATTGGTGCAAATATTTTATTCTCAGATTGATACATGCATGTTTATTGTTATTTCTTTGTGATCCACGTGCATGTGATGTATTTGTTTAAATGTCTGTGACCTGATGGTGTCTATCTTGTGCTTTATGAAATACATGCGATTGTTGGGTATTTTTAGCACTTTATGATATGCATGTCTAGTCTGTGATTATCTCTTTAATATGCCTTTAAGCACTTGTGTGGTCTCTTTTCAATTAGGACACTGGTTGTTTTTAGGCTAGATTATTTTTGGTGCTTGAGATTTGTTTTGTTTCTGTTGGGGGTCTTTTGAGGAGCGTTTGATGTTGGGAGAAGGCCATTGATTAGAAAGAATTTTTGAGGCACCCATTCACCCCCCTCTAGTCACTACTCTTCGTCCTACAGTTTCTTCGGAGCCAAACTAGCTGTTAGTTATCAGAGCCATTAGACCCAAATTAGAGCCGTTACTCTCCAAGAAGGCTAATAGTCGTACAATCTCACGGAGGTTGCAAGTCTTCACTGTGATGGCCCTACATGTGATAACGACGTCGAAACCGAATTCAAAACAACCGAAACATTGCTTTGTAACGTACAACACAAGGGACTTCAGAAGTAATAAAAGGGAGGAGAATAGTGAATTTTAGGCACGTTACTGACTTCTTCTATAGACTTGCTTTTCTCCTTCCCGAGCGCCTATTTCCAATACTTCTAGCTTGCTCCAATGGTGACAACTAGCTCCAAAGTTCCTGCACCGGCCTCGGCATTGACCAGACATCAAGCCATGGTGGTGGTGGCTGCGGCGGTGGGACCTTCGGAGAACCCTCGGCCCATCGGCCCTCGCGATCTCCGGCCGGCATCCACCAAGTATACAGATCAATCATATAGCTTGGGGGCATCGACCTGCTTGAAGAAGATGATAGCCAAGGTGGTGGCTGGGAAGCTGGGACCCAGAGTGAAGGTGTGATCCCCCGAAAAAGAGATTATCCTGGTACCGCAAGCTGAAGAAGTCATGGTGTTTGAAGCCTTCTTCGAAGCCGGACTTGGGCTCCCTGCCGTGGACTTCTTGAAGGAGGTATTGGATCTATTCCATGTAAACTTTACTCAACTTTCTCCGAACGCCATCACTCGCTTGGCCATCTTCGAATGGGCCTTGTGGGTCGAAGGGTGTGAGGGGAGAGCAGAGTTCTGTGCTGCTCTCCACAAGGCTTCATGTTAGCCGAAGACATACACTAGACCCGGAGGGGATAAGATGTGGTGGCCTTCGGAAGCATAAACTTCCAAATTCATGATGAATTCCAATATCAGTTTCTGGCGAAGGCCATTAATGACCGGTGGTATTATGAATGGATCCTTTGCTGGTTCTATGTGGAGGTGGGCACGACCTCCGCCTTAGCGGGGCCTCTAGAGGAGATCATGTACCGGAGAGAGGCAGAAATCAGCCCTGATCCAAGCCAGCTTCAGGTACGTCTCAGGTTGTTGTACTCCATGAGTCAACGCATGAGTATGCATGACTTAGCGGAGGAATTAATTGCCCACCGAATTCCTCCCCTGATGGCCGCCTGGCCAATCCACTTCAAAGAGAACCTGGAGGGGGGACTTCGAGAAATCTCTTTGAACTCCACAGGTAGGCTTCCTGCATATCCTGCATCAAGATGTTTCATACACATATATTGATTTAATTACATTGAATTAATCATATGATATCTTATCTTTCAGCTCCACAAATTACTTGGAATCTAGAGCAAATTGTTCGAGCTAAGGAGAAAGTCCTCGGAGCCTCTACGCTCATGGAGAAAGAGCGGAGGGTGAAGCTGGTCACTAGGAGCGATTCAACCGAGTATGGAGCATACTCTTAGTCGAGTCCCTAACCCTTCCGGACCGGTCCACGATAGCTTTGGCACCGAGGAAGAGGAAGGCTGAGGCTGGGACTTCCTGCCCGGTGAAGACACCCATGAAGAAGGTTGCCCGCAAGCTGAAGGTTCGTACCCCTTTGAAATCACCTATTTCGTTGCCAGAGCAGTCCGAAGAAGAAGATGACGCGGATGTGCAAATGGTGGAGGAGTTCGAAGATCTGCTTGCGGGGGACGATGAAGAGGGTTCTCAGATGGAGACCGAGACGACACGGAGGTGGCACCAAATGAAGAGGGGAGCGAGCCTGAGCAGGTGGATGCTGAAGTTGCTCTATCGAGCCAGACGAACATCTCGGTTCATGACCAAGGCAGAGTTGAGGCCGAAAGGGTTCATACCCTGGAAACAGAGGACCCAGCTCTGGACGAAGTCGTGGTTGCTGCCACCAAGGAAACTCCAGCAGTTATTGCTTCAGTTCGATCTTCGGAGTCTGACGAAGACTTTACTCAGATGTTCGAGCATCCTAGCAGTCCTGTGCTAATCCGACAACAAGGTGGTGGAGGTACATCTTTACCAATCAAAGCTTGTTTCACTTTCTTGTACCTGCAACCTTTAAATAATAGTATATACCTTTGAGTTTGCAGAATCAGCTCCAGTGGAGTGGCTCCGGCTAAGGAGGTGATCCTAGAGCTAGTGATAGCTTCAGCGTCGTTGACAACTTCGGTGTAGGAGACCGCTCTGGCACGGGAAATGGATCAGATGTAAGAGTCAACTCCGGCATAGGAGATGGCTCCGAAGCAGGTGGCGACTCGTGGAAAAGGGAAAGGTAAATCTTGGTTGATGTCTACTCCCACAGCGGTGTTGACTCCGTCTGAGTCAACTAACGGAGGCCAGTCGATAGAATCTTCGAAGGATGCTTCTCTTCTTTCCGGACCTTCTCCCACCGACAACGACCAAAGTGCCTTGACAAGGCTCTCCCTTCTAGCCCCTTTTCTTGAAAGGAGGACATAACTTCAGCCCCTTCTGGAGCCTCTAGCTCGGGCTAGTCGAGAAGTGGGGGAGACCGAACTGGTCTTTGTAATAAGCGAGGCCGAAGGGTCGGAGCTGGACGGTGCCCTTGAACGGACCGCCTATCAGGTACAGTGCACCTGCAAAAGTTAATTTATCTGAAGTACATACCATACTCACCTCGCTTTTCTTTTTCCTTTGTTAGCATGTTGTTCTTGCTCGCGCAGCTACTATTTCTAATGATCACAAATGTAATTGGCTCAAAGAGAAGGTGACAACTCTCCAAGAGAGCCTTTCCAACTTCGAGTGCCGGGCTTCGATCTTGGAGGAGATAGTCCATGCAGAGCGGAGAGTGAAAGAAAGCTGGAAGCCACAAACAAAGAGCTTTTGGCCGAGCGGGTGGTACTCTAGATCGAAGTAGAAAGGCTTTGAGAGGAGTAAGCAGCGTCCGGAGCTGAAGCTGTAAGGCTTCGGGAAGAGTGGCAACGTTCGGCCAACGATGTAAGGCGACTACTTGGATAGAAGACTATCCTCATGACGAAGATAACCGAGCTCACTACTTTGACCCGTGACATGCATAACTCATCCGAGGCCATGGTTGCACAGAGGGCAAAATGCGACAATATAGCCTCCAAAACCATGGACGTCCTTCGGGTCATCTTGGAATACTTCGGGACGGCTTGCGCCTCTTCGTCGTCGGTGAACGAAACTTTGGTTTAGAAATTGAAGATGATCCAAGCAGCGGCGAAGACAATGAAGACTTCGGGTACTCGGTATGGAGAGATCTTCGAACATGTAGCCATGCTCAGAGTACTTCGCCACTTCAAAGACATCAGAATTTCTGTTGCGCCAGACCTCGGAGTAGCACCTGCCATCTTTGCTAGCGACTGGCTATTGACCCCTTCACCCGATGTTGCCGTAGCTTAGGAGGCTTTCCAAGCATCCTGGAAAGCAGAAGGTCGGACGACAGTGAAGACATGGATCGATGAATGCCACCATCAAAAGCAGGCGTGGACGCTGCCTTCAACAAGCATGCCTCCTCTGGACCCAAATGAACAAGACTTATTTGGAAATGTTTGTATTTCTGTCATGCTTTGAATGAAAAAGACTTATTTCGAAGTGCGTTTAGGATTTTTTTGCATTTTTGGATGATGAGCTTGAAGTGCTAGAGGTTAACGAAGGGCTCTATCAGCACTGGGATACCTTAAAAGCCTTAAGGCCTCACAAGCGTCCTTGGTTTACTGTTCCTTGAGGGAACCACAGAGAGGTTATACCTGAAATTTGTAAAGTGCTAGCTTATATTAAGGAGGAAAAGGGGGAAAATGAGGAAATTGTAAATTTAACATCTTCATCTTCAGAGGAAATTGACAAGTTCGAAGAGGAGTGGTCTGACGAAGTCCAAGTGAAGACCAGCCCCGAAAGACTTTGGACCTGGGCCGAGCTTCAGCAAGAGTAGAAGGACTTTAGGGCTTTGAAGAAAGGGAAGTAGATTAAACAAAAAGTTCTGAAGACTCTGGACTCAAGAACAAGTCACCCTCAAAGTCAGGCTAACTCCGAAACTAATCTTAGGGACCAGAGGGGTCTTTGTTTTCTTCTTGGTTTAGACACTGATTTTTCATGATGTAATATAATTGATTGGGTAATATAAATTGAAATGCGTTGAAATTGTGCCTTTACCTCCTAGCCCCTCTTTGAGGGTGAGTGCCTTCGATTATCAAGTGAAGTCGGTCACACACAACACCTGTCATGCCTGCAAAATGCACATTTTTCATAGAGTTTTTGACTTTAGATGCTCAGAGCCCCTATTGTATTGAATAGGAAATTTGAACCAGTGGTTCAAAATCCGAGTAGATGGTCGTTATGGACCTCGTAGGACTCTTCGAACCTAAAAGTCCAGATTCTATTAATGGTAGCTTAGTACTCTTTTTCGGATGTATTGGAATCCGGTTATTTTGGTCGCCTTCGACTCTTTTACGGATGCTTTTAAGCCAATTGCTCGGAATCTGTTTTTCATGGTCACCTTCAACTCTTTTCCAGATGCTTTCAAGCCAATGGCTCGGAATCCATTTATTTTTGTCGCCTTCATTTATTTTTATGGATGCTTTCAAGTCGATGGCTTAGAATCCGTTTATTTTTGTCGCCTTCCACTATTTTTACGGATGCTTTCAAGCCGATGGCTCGGAATACGTTTATTTTGGTCACCTTCGACTCTTTTTACGGATGCTTTCAATTCGATGGCTCGGAATTTGTTTTTCATGGTTCTTTCCCACCTTGACGGATGCTTCGAGCCGGTGGCTCGAAGTCCGTTGATTGGGTTCGTATGAATAATACTTACCTCCGCAATCAACTCTATTCCCCTAGTGCGTCCACTACGGGTAGGAATCATCTTGAGAAGCATGCATTATTTGAACCATAAGATTTATTTATTTAGAAAGGTGTTTACAATATGTTACAAGGAGCCCCTAAGCGAAATAACGTTTAAGGTGCTCCGCATGCCATGCATGTTTTAATTCTTCCCCTTCTAAATTAGCTAATTTAAAAGATTAGGGCATCCTGAACAGAAGATATATGGTCCTTCCCATTTATTTCCTAATTTTCCCGTAGCAATTATGCTTCGCAATAGTAAATGACTCGGATTAAGTTCATTAAGCTTTATTTTTGTGTCATACCAAGTCTTCCACTCATGTTGGTACTTCGTCAAGTTGGCAACAGCTCGATGACTTATTTCTTCAGTCAAGTCTTGCGAAGTCTGTCTTTCATTGTCAAGCTCTGGTTCCATGGTGCGGAGGCAACCTCCTTTTAGCTCCGTCGGCATCATGGCTTCATCTCCAAATAATAACCGAAAAGAGGTAAACCCTGTAGACCTTGCCTGAGTGGTCCGGATCGACCACAAAATCTTCGGGAGTTCCTCGGTCCACAGTCCCATTGCCAATCCTTCTATCATTCGATTTAAGCCTGACAAGATATTACCATTGGATCGCTCGATGACTCCTTTGGATTGGGGATGTCGGACAGTTGCAAAGTACATTTGGATACCAAGACCTCCGAATTTGCAAATAATATTTTGCCAGAAAATTTTTTGCACATTTTAAGAAGTGATAGCGGTCAGAGGTTTGGCTTCGACCCACTTAGAAAAATACTCAATCGCTACCACTGCAAATTTCAGGCTGCCTTTTGCCATTGGGAAGAGGCTAATGAGATCAATTCCCCATTGGGCCATTGGCTATACTGGAGTGATAAATTGAAGAGGTGTTGGTGAACAATGACTTCGTCTTCCCATCCATTGACAACCCTAACAAGTGCGGACTAATGACTCCGCATCAGCTACTATAGTAGGCAAATAAAGCCCCTAGCGAAGTGTTTTGCCTGCTAAAGCCCGAGGGGCTAGATGGCTACCACACAGGTCTTCGTGAATTTCCCGAAGTATGTCTTGTCCTTTGGATTGGGAGATATATCGGAGCAGGGGAGAACAGACTCTAGCCTTGTATAAAATACCGTTGATAATATGATAGTTCCGAACCCTCAACTGTAACCTTGATAACTTTGGGCCTTTGGGCAAATTAGCTTCGTCTTGCAATAAATCCATAATTGGGCTCCTCCAATCACTGCTCGATATGCAGAGTACCTCATCAGGAGGGCGTTATGGCACTGAAGGGGAGGCAAGTTCTTCATAAAACGCTGCTTCCGGGATGTCTAGGGCTCCGGCTGCTTCTTTGGCGAAGACGTCTGCTTGCGAGTTGTCGGCTCGTGGGATGCTCCAGATAGAAATCCCTTTAAATGCTGCTTTAGTCTTGTGGATTTCTTCCAAATATTTGGCAAGTTGTGGATGTCGAACTTGAAAGATTTTATCTACATGCCCTGCGACAATCTGAGAGTTTGTTTTTATGACAACTCTTGCGGCGCCAAGCGCGCGCTCTTTGCGAAGCCCAAGTAGGATCCCTTTGTTCTCCGCAATATTATTGGTGGATTTAAAGTTTAGCCTTGCGGAGTACATTGCTTTTTGCCCTGAAGGCGAGATTATGACTGCTCTAGCGCCGGCTCTGAATGCTTGAAAAGTCTCGTCTGAGTATATGGTCCATACACCTTCATTTGATTCCTCCGAAGCCCATACTGCAGACGGAGTCCACTCTGCTATGAAATCAGCCACCACCTGTGATTTGATGGCCGTTCTTCCAACAAAATAAATACCGAAAGGGGCTAGCTCGATAGCCCATTTCCCAATTCTCCTCGTGGAATCTTTGCTTCGGAGTATATCTCCGAGGGGCTAAGAAGTTGGAACAATTACATTATGCGCCAAAAAATAATGTTACAACTACCTCGAAGCCATTACCAGGGCATAAGTAAATTTCTCGAGCTCAGAGTACCGAGTTTTGGCTCTGGATAAAGCTTTTTATACGAAGTATATTGGATTTTACACCAGCTTTCCATTGAAATCCACTTCTCGAACAAGTACTGCACTGACACCGTAGCCTATGGCTGCGAGATAAAGAAGGAGAGTTTCATCAGCGAGGGGCACAGTAAGCATTGCGAGATTGCCGAGATACTTCTTAATTTCATCGAAGCTCTTCTAGCACTCCAGTGTCCAGGAAAAATCTTCGGACCCCTTCAAAGCTTTGAATATTGGGAGGCTCCAATCTGTGGACCTTGCCAAAAATCTGCTAAGGGCTGCGAGGCATCTAGCAAGCTTTTGGACTTGCTTCAAATTTTCTAGTGGATCCATCCTTTGCAATGCATTTATTTGTGTTGGGCTAGATTCGATTCCTCTACTCAAAACTAAATACCTTAACAATTTTCTTTCTTTAGCACCAAAGATACACTTCTCGGGGTTGAGGCGAACTCCACATGCACGGAAGCTCTCAAAAGTTTCTGCTAAGTCTAGACTATGTTGGTGCTTCAAAGCACTCTTTATTATAATGTCATCCATATAGGCCTCAACATTGCGGCCTATCTGGTGACCTAGAGCCTTAGCAATTAATCAAAAGGTGGGCCATGGCCATACTCTGCCCTCCGCGCTGCAGCTTGGTCACCGAGGACTGAAAGTACTCCTCCATGTGTGGGCATTTTCAAGAATAAATAATTGTGATGTGTTACAACTTCGAACTGGTTCAGCATTCCCCTTCCAAAGATAACATTATAAGCATAAGGGGCATCGATGACGTCAAATATAACTTCTTCCGATCTGGCCAGGTGCCCCTCTCCGAAGGCAACCTCGATCCCTATTTGGCCGAGGGCATCGAGAGGAGGCCCTGCGAAACCTTGTAGCAGATGAGCCGCTGGAAGTAAATGCTTCCGTGAGATGCATAATTGATTGAAGGCTTGAACGAAGATGATATCCGCGGAGCTTCCACCATCAACCAATACTCACTGGTCCTCCGTTCCTGCAATGTCAGCTGTAATAACAAGAGGGTCCGCATGGGGGAATTTAATTCCAACTGCTAACGAGGAGGTCCCAATGTGCCCTACTTCATGTATATATTCCCTCCACTGACGCTTAGACATGCCGCTCAGGGTCCCTCCTCCGGAGATGGGCAGTACTACCCGCTTCCCATGATCTTGGTTGTCTTCTTGCTTCAGAGGTGAAAAAACACTGGCCACCGAAGGTTGTCTTTGGGCTTCAAAACTGTCCAAACATTCAACAACCTACACCAGCTTTGGACGTGTCGCGGGATGATCTCGGTCAGTAGTGCCTCGACCAAAACTTCTCTCGAGATATTCGCTTCACAGAGCTAATATGGACTTGCATGTGTCGATGGTGTGGCTTTGGTTTTTGCCATGCACACAATAGAAGAAGGCCTGGCCTTGACCAGCCGGCTTCCCCAGCGGCCTTGAGCCACTGACCTTGTTTCCCTGAGCCTGTGGATATTTAGGAGGTAATTTCAAAGAAGAAGGGGCAATATTTAGAACCTCAGAGCGAGGATGCTTTCGTACTCTTCGTCCATCATGCTGATTATTTTCAAAGAGAGACACTTGTGATGAGCTTGAGGCCTTTGGTTCAGTCTTGACTTCTTGAAGGAAAGTCGATGAAGACGAAGCAGTCCTTCGAAGTCATCCTTCTTCCGACTTGGCATATTGCTTGAAGTAGGTCATTAGTTGTGCTATCGAAGAAATATGTTTCCGATGAAACTTATCGAGGAGGCCCAGGTTCATGACACATTCGCGTGTTGCGTCAACAACAGATGATGTAGACAACCCCTTTATCTAAGACTTCGTATGAGAGAAGTGCTTGGAGAATTGTCGCAGAGTTTCTCCGGGATGTTGCTTTCACTTGAAAAATACTCCCTGTAGACATCGGGGGTACGAAGGTCTCTTGAAACTTCCTCATGATTTTTTTCTCTAGCTGCTCCTAAGACTTAATTGATCCTGGTTTTAAGGACCAGAACCAACGAAGAGCCACCCCTTCAAGTGCAAGGGGGAAACACTTGGCAATCGTGTCTCGGACCACTCCGCTAGCTTCAATTGCAAGGGCATAAGAGCGGGATAATTCTCTGGGGTCTTCGTCTCCAGATTACTTGCACAGCTTCGAAGTCCTAAACTTGGTGTCGAAGCGCACCTTTTCCAAGTCTGGGTGCAGCATAGATTCATCATCGAAGGAAGCATTCTCGGTGCTTCTCTAGACCTTAGAAGCTTCGGGATAGTAAACAGGGTCGTCATCTTGAGGCACCTCCGGGATGACGGGGCTAGCTTGAGGGCGAAGCCTATCAGCAGATTCTTGCCTCCACCTTTCTACCTCGGCCTGAAGCCGAGCCATCTGGGCCGCCACGTCATCTAGATGGCCTTCATTTCCTCCAGAGGGGCCCTCCGGGTCTTGAGAACTGATGAAGTTAGTTTGGACCACAAACAGAGCAACAGAAGGGGCTCCGTATGCTCGAGGGCGTGTGTTTACTTTGGGAGTTTGAGGTGGAGGGACCGTGGAGGGTCCTCCGACCTCGGTGGTGTTTAAAGATCCCAACCCAGAGGTCTGAGAAGACCTTCGGAGGGGACTAGTGCCTAGGTTCCGTTTAGGAGGAATGGCTCTAAGAAAGGATTGGTAGAGAATGAAGTTTTTGTGCTAAGTTCCCCATTGATGGTGCTAACTGTTGGAGCAAAAGATTACACTAATAGGTTTAGTGAACTCGAAAGACTGGCAAACGAAGTGTTCGCTTATGTGGACTATTCCAAGCCTCTGAATTGGATAATAGCTTGAGATAGTTCAAAGTGTGTATTGAATATCTGAGTATTCGTTACCCATTACAGAGTGAAGAGGGGTATTTATAGACAAGATACATTAGGAAAAGACTCATTTACCCTCTAATTACAACCGACTTAGAAGATACAGTTTAATATTCTTCGTAGGGTTAAAAGGGTAAAAGACTAAGTCAATAGTGAGAAAGTAATTCTTCTATTCTTGCTGGCAGTACCCCTTCAGGTAAAGAGGCTTCGGGATTCTACATCACGCCGAACCCTTTGTGGAGGCTTTTATCGTAGAAGGCTTCGAATGCAGCAAAGCCTTGATTCTTTAGGACCTTCGGAGATCAAAGCTTCCGACTTCATTTTGTCTTCTGACAGCGTTGATGTAGAGGTTTTGTCATTATGCGGAGAATGAAATATTTTCTCCCAACAATCACCACAGATCAAGGGACAATTTTCGTATTGGAAGAATTCTAGTAGTTCAAAGCCGGTATGGGAATCAAGCAATTAAATTTATCACCGTATTATGCATAACTAATCATTAATCTGAAGCATCCAATAAGAGTTTGATAAAGTAAATAAAGCGCAAGATCAACGAGCAACCGAATCACAAGCATCGGTGTTTGTTAGAAGCATTCTAGGCTTATCGGATGGTGCGACACGGATCTACTCAAGTGCCACCATATCAGTTAGTATATAGCCATGAAGCAGTACTACCATGGAAAAATAACATCGGCTTGAGAAGAATTACCCTACAGGACCAGCTCATAGCCGATGATTATTACAATTTAATGATGGATGGCCTAGATGATCTAGCTATGTCCAATTGAGAGACCTCGAGAAGATTGAAGAAAACAAAGCAAGGGTTGCTAGGTTTTATAACAAGAAAGTGTTGTCCAAGTCATTTGAACAAGGAGAACTCATATGGAAACTTATCCTATTAATCAGGTCTAAGGACAGTCGGTTTGGTAAGTAGTCACCTAATTGGGAAGGACCATTTCGAATACATTGAGTGGTGCCTACCAATGCCTGTTTGCTCGAAAGATTAGATGGAGAAGTGTTTGGGAAGGTTTTGAATGGCAAGTACTTGAAGACATATTATCCGAGTGTTTGGATAAATGCCAAAAGATCTACACGCTAAAATAGCTGATACTGATGGTATCGCCTTTAGACGGCCGATGCTGAGGCATCGCCATTAGACAAAAACTCGGGACCAACTCAAGGTGATGAGGACATCACTTCACATGATACACACATGGAGCCTCCACCTACAATACTACAAGGACCAATCACACGCGCCCGTGTCCGTCGCTTGAACTATGAGGTTAATTCTTTCCTTAGCAACTATTTCAATATTTGTTTGGATGGGATGCTACTGAATACTAGTGATATTTTGTTGCTTAGGAACATGGGAGATGGAATAGAAGAGTTGGACTTGAAGACGGAGCCGCACGGATGTTTGAAGTCAAGATTTCGCTGGTTCGGACTACATCGACCACTCTGCACCAAAATGGCCATAACTTCCTCTTACGAAGTCCGATTGACGCGTTCTTTGACTTTTTGGAAAGCTGAGGAGAAGACGGATCGTTTGCCATTGGTTTCACATCGTTTGGAGTCTCGAGTCGTTCTGTGTGACCGAAACCGTCCTGCGTGACAGAACTGGGCTGTGTTGGCCCATAGTGCATGTCTGTTCGTCTTCTAGCCCACAGCCTGTGTCTGTTCACCTTCCACAGGCCGCCGACCTATATATTCTCACGCCAGCCACCTCTAGGGTTAGGTTTTGCTTTGTTGCATCTACACTGTTGTGTTTAGATCCCGCCTCTTGCACCGGACCGATTGGCTGCTGCATTGGCGTTTGTGAAACCTCACCTTATCTTCGTTTGTCTGTGATTTGGCATTCGATTTGTATCCTTCCTGTTCTTGCTTGTGTTCTTGGGTTCGCTTGCAGGAATTAGCCTTCGTGGCGAGGTCAATCGCGTTCTGCGTGGTTGATAACCAACGGAGACAGTGGTGTAACGATTGCAAGGTTTTGATCCGCCGGACCGGAGCCTTGGATCGCCAACGTCGAGATTCTCCACCAACCCAAGTTTATCCCTTACCTAGCGGAACATCGGGACCACTCCCCCATCACAAGGGATCAACGACAAATATATTATGAAGGTATGATATTTTAAGTTATAGGTTAATGATCTAATACATAGGAATTCAGAGAAGTGCGCGGTGGATGGCTTCAATTGCTCGCAACTGGATCACGTTAATGCTCCGATGAACAACCCGATGTGGGATCAGAATGGCAAACTAGAGGGGTGGTGAATAGGCGCCTTGACAAAATTTTCCAAATTCAAAACCGATGGCCTTTCCAAAGACACCCAACACTCCTCTAAAAATTGCATATTTAAATCGATGTTCGATTAAAAGTTTCAGATAAATGATTCACTTGAATCTGTTGATAAAGTGTTGACTATGTTTTCAATTGGACTTTGAAACACCAATCAATTCAGTCGAACTTTAAAAACTGATATTTGATTTTTGCCGAAATCTATTGAATCAAAATAACTGAACCTTTACTGTAGCATATCCGAACAAGAACCAATGAGTTAATTCAGTACACATGCAATATTCAGCTTACTGAAAACTTAGCTTGAAAAATGATAATAAATAGTGTTAAGTAGTGAGTCAATAGAACACAATTGTAGGAACACCTTTCAAAAGAAACATAGTAAATTCAGTAGTTACTGTAGCAAATCCGAAAAAAACAAAAATGAAGGACTTTGATTATTCACACCAGTTTAGATGGATAGAATAGCTTCAGGCACATGAGGAATATTTTCTTTTGTGAAACAAAATCCGTCACTTGATCACTCAGGGAATAAAACAACATTGGCTATCACTTGGCAGACCAAACACCACGCAACAGAGAAAAGTAAATCACAGGTTTGCATGCAACAGGTACAACCAATATGATTGATACTTCTCTATAGGCCAATACTCTGACATGTAACTAATTCTGATAATACAACCTGCCACAAAAAAGCTACATGCCAATAGAATATTTCAGCAAAGTCAGAAACTGCCACTACATGCAAAGCCTCAACAACCACAATAATTAATTACTTTGCTTCCCTGGATGAGCTGAATAATTATCTCAAGAAGTATGTCAGAAAAAGCTTTCTTTGTTTAGCAGTTAGGAAACCAAATATAAACAACCCACAAAACTTTTAGCAGGAAAAACTCAATCAAACCAGTCACCACGTACCTGCCATGTGCTTTCTCGATTTTCTGGCCTAGCAGCAGTCTGATGATGGTTATACAATCTGAAGCTCAACATTACACCTCAACTGCAAGTCAGCAATGAAGGCTAGGTGCTGAAAATGAAGATCAAAGACATAATTTCGACAGCTAATAAGATCAACGATCTCAGACGAAGGATCCAGAGAGAATAAAATCAAGGACATTACCTCACTGAAAAAACAGGACATAGTAAACCAAGATTCTTGTTTGCTACAGTGTTTCTACAGAAGTTGCATGCATCTATCAACACAGAATATTGTGCTCTGGTTGCTTCTGTAGAGGAACCAGCAAAAAGAATAGTGATGGTGCAGTACAACTCAGAAGACAACCTCAAGCTGGAGTTGCAGATTACTGCTACTTGGAAAGCAAAAACAACTTAAGGCCAAATAGTGATTCTCCTAGATGCTTAAATCAAAACAGCACAGAACTTGAATATGGCACAAACTGAAAGTGCTCTGATCTAGCAGAGTTATGTAAATAGCTAGTGCAAAAGAACATGTGGCGTAGGAGTTCTGAATCTTCATGAATAACAAAATCTACAGAAATGATGAAGTAATGATTCTAGGAAGATGCAAATAGCAAAACAAATTTCATCGGCAAACCAAAAGAAGACTGGCGGCGCTGTTGCACATCTTGGGTTAAAAAATCCACAGGAGAGCAGTACACTGTTCATGATATGGGATAAACAACAGGAAAGGTACTTTCAAATCTGAGCAAAAAACAAAAACTTGCAAGAATTCATATCAAACAACAGAACAGAATTTTGGAGATAATGACTGCATAGCTGAAGAAAATTTCTAGTTCTAGCATTCAGAGTGGATAGCCCTAGACCCTAGGGTGTAGAGCCCTTTAAATAGGCCCACCCTAGAGGGACACTTTACAAGAAGACCCTTGAGAAAACTCAGATTTAACTAAAGGACCAAGAGATATTTTCAGAATCACATATTCTTAAAAATACCCCTATTTGACTCTAATTATTACAACTTTGACCCTATACTTTTAATATAATTTCAGAATTTTGACAATTCCAAAAAATACTAAAAGTTTACACTTACTCTAAATTACTAAACAAAAATAAACTCCTAATTATTTGAATTTAAAAACATTTAGAGATAAGACGGTTTACAGCCAAAACCGACAAAGCCTCCTCGATCACCGACAAGTGACGCCAATCCGCGAACCCGTCTGCCAGCAAGTCTCTCCTGCTCTCGATCCCCTCGAGCCACCTGATCACTTGCACTGGCCTCCCTTTTGCTGACTAGACCGTCACCCTATCTCAACCATCCGTCCGTCCGTCCATGTATTGCTCTATCTCCTCGTGCACTCCTGAGATCATCTCCAACTTCACCCGGCATCCTTGATCCTCTCGCATCGAGCTCCCCGCTCTACCCTCGATCACTTGTCGTCGACAGTTGGTCAGCATCTCCACCCTACACATCCAAGACAAGCCAAAACAAGAACACGATGTACCACCAAAACCCTCGGCACTCAATCCTCAATTTTACCTTGAACCCTTCGATGCACACAACCCAACACTCAACCAATCGCTCAACCGCTCATCCTTGTCAATCACTCATCATACAAACAGAAACCACCCTTGGTTTCACACTCGATCTTCAACGTCAAAGCCGGTGACCTCTCGAAGGGTGCGGGGTCAACGTTGCACATGATGGATGGCACAATCAAGGCAGCGATCCTAGGCCTGGATCTGAGGTAGAAAGGAGGCCAAAATGCCTTATTTTTCGGCAATCCTCGTCGGCACCCCGCCTAGCCTTGAAGCCAGATCGACCTTGTTGGTGTGTTTTTGGTCACACTTTGACACACGTGTGGCTTCAGAGATTTTATTAACTCCAGTGCAGGTCCAACATTCTTAGAAAAAGGGTTCAAGGCGTGCCAATCAGTTTTACCTTCCAACTAATAAGGAAAAATAGAGAACAATATCAATAGCATAGCCTATCGGCTATCGGGCCGATGACCTCAACAAGGATAGGATAATCATGGACTATTATGACGATAGGTCGTAGGGCCAATGATCACAGCTGAAGTGATTGGGGAAGCATGCTATCAGCCGATGAGCTAGGCAGTTTACACGTATGGGCCGATAAGCACTTTCCAATGGTGAATAAGATATGACATTGAATTGAAGATAACCTATTGGCTTGTACTCCGACAGAAATAAATAAAATGTGCCAGATAACATGTCTATATCATTAAAATCATCACAATAACTAGATCGAACCTAACCAAGATAGTAGCTAATCATGATGATCTTAATAATATGTCAAAGTATCGGGCATGCTTTATTTAGATGAACGGTATACAACATGAAAAATATACAATAGCAAGAGATGTCGGACCTAACCGATGAAGCCTAAAACTACCACACCCAAATCACATCAATCTAAGAGATCAATCTGATGTAGCCTTACACGCAGCTAATATACCGAGATAAACTGATGATTGTACTGTTTCAACCAGTACTACACGAGATCAAACTGATGCAGTCATGAAGACACTAACCTAATCGATACAATCTTCCGGGGTGGTGGGACTCACCTCTTCGCTAGAGATCGGAATGATGCAGCCCAGCTCCGAGTGCTAAATCCCGCTGGGATTAACCTTGGGAAGCCAAGGGTGGCAATGCGCCGAGTAGTTGTTTGACAAAGGTGTTTGTTTAACTTACCTAATGGGTGCATATTTATAGTCCGGAGACTTGCCTTCCATGCAATATATCCTAACTGATTCTGGATAGAACTTTATCTTCTCCTCATCGACTCCTTCATATTCAGCAATGTTGTAACAGACGTGCGTCTTTGACCACATTTGACCAAACTCTTCTTGACTTTTGTTGACCATACGACATCCTTGGCGCAGCTTGGGCTTTACCAAATCTTGGCGGCTCCAAATACAGCGAAGCCTTGACGCTTTAAGACCTTCGGAGATCAAAGCTTCTAACTTCATATTGTCTTCTGACTGTGTTTATGTAGAGGTTTTCTTAATACCTGGAGGATGAAATATTTTCCCCCAACACACGTGCTCTCCAAGCCTCTATCTAGTGCCTACATAACATAAGACAGCCTCGATCGCTCAGTGTTGGGGCAAGTGAGAAAATAACGAGGTATCCATCACTGAGAGACACGAGGAGTAGGCAAAGTAACAGTAGACTGTCTACGCATAGGAAAAGTATAATGATGCAAAGTGCGAGGTCTACCTACATGATGCAAGATAGAAAAATGACAAGGTCTCCCAACCTGTCGAGGTACAAAGCCACTAATACGTGGTCTTGCACCATATGACTCATAGTGTATACCATGAGGGGGTAAACCTCTCAGGCGAGCATGGGGAGCATCAAAACAGGACGTGAGCATGAAACAGACTCATGCATACCTAGAGAAGGGTGATGCATGTCATGGAAACTCAATTCCTAAGAGCGTCACTCATCCTTGATGCGATGAAAGCAAAACCGAACCAAATGACCCATCTGCTGGCAATATGAGCAATGAAAGACTCTCTTGGGGTACTCACATGGGTCATAGGAGCAGTCCTCATAGGCTCCTTAGGTTTCTGCTAAGGGTTTTTCTTGGGTGGAGGAGGTGGAATTTTCTTGGGAGGCTCGGTAGGCTTCTTGGTTTTTGTAGGAGTGTCTAACTGGGCTATCTCTTTCTCTAAGGTAGTTGGTGAGAAAAACATAGTTTTGCTCTGAATGCTTGTGGTGTTTCTCTCGAAACCCAATCCTAGAGCTAACCCTTCCTCGTCAGCAAACATCTTGGTTTTGGCCAAGAGCAAATCCATTCTACCCTTACCTTCAGTGCATTTATCCACAACAGAAAGAAGGTAATTGTTTTCGTTCATGAGTTTTTTAACTTGCTCTCTAACAATACTAATTTGGTCCTTAAGGATGATACAGGTAGGGCAAGCAGGTTGCACATCCCTAGAACACTCAGCTCTCTACAATTTAGCCTCTAAATCATGAACATGCTTATCCCTCTAATTAATACTTTCAATAAGTAAAGGACAGTTCATGCATTCATTAACAACATGAGGACTAGACTCCACCACCAAAAGCTACTTTTGTGCACTCTCAAGCTCATTAATAATTTGAGCATGCACAGAACGCAACTGAGCAAGCTCACTCATGACAACAATGCAAGATTCACATTCAGCATCATCAATCTTATACTTAAGCATTACATAATCAGTCGAAACAGATTCTAGCCTAAGTCTAAGGTCTTTTCTTTCTCTAGTGGCCTGAACAAGTAATCTATCCTAACCAAGAACTACATCATTTACTTCATCTACCTTAATGGAAAGCTGGTCATAGGATATTGGTACCTCAGATGAGTCAAGCTCATCGCCACTGTGAATGCTGTCGGCCATGAAGCAAAGGCCGGTGAAATCTCTTACCTTCTCCTCCATCTTTTCTTCCTTCCTTGGAGGTTGTTCCTCTTCATCATAACTCGACTCCTCAGTTGAGGAAGCGTTGACGTTGCTGAGTGCCGCAACAAAATCTCTGGAAGCGGCTTTGGCTACACACTTAGCCATCTTGCTGCGCTTACCCTTTGTTTAGGGTTTTCTCTCCTTGTGGTGTTTGGGGCACTCACTCTCTTCCCTCTTCCTAAGTATAGGGCAATCGGCCTTGATGTGAGAAATGTCACCACACTCAAAACAACCACGAAAGCCACCTCTCCGCTGGTCTCGTCTCTCTTGTACAAATAGGTGAACTTCTTGACGATAAGAGCAAGCTCCTCATCATCAAGAGTGTCCACCTACTCTTTTGTAACAAAGACCAAGGAGAACAAAGTGAAACGACCTGCAATAACACAACTCCCAGATGAGCTTGGTTCTGTAGTGGTGCCACGACTAGAGCCAGAAACTTGTGCCAAAGGCTGAGGCTAAGAGTTTCTATGCCCTGCAAGAGATGCCTTGGCAATCTCTGTGGACATGAGCTTGCTGAAAATCTCATCATAGGTTAATGTGTCATAACCCATAGACTCCTCAATACTAGATATCTACACCTCCCATATGCTATGATCAAGAGCATAGAGAAGTGAGAATTGGTAGTCTACTTTATTGGAAGCTCCTTTTGTCAGCTTCACATAGCAGAGAGTATCAGCTTTTGCAGAGCAGACGCAATCAACTTTTGTAGAGTGAAATCTTTTGGAGCCCCCTTCGCACACGAAGTATGGAGAGGCTTCGGTGGCATGCTTCGAACCCAAAGGCTTCGCTCCACCAAAATCAGTCTTCAATACATTGATGGTTTTGAGACGAAGCCATCAAAGCCCTTGAGCCTTCGCACCATCACATCTGGATTAGACCACCACATCTTTGAAGCTACTCCAAGCTCGAACTCCGCCCGTCTGTGTACCAAAGACATGCATGGCCAAAGTACATCAAGTCATCCACACCTTCGAAGTACCTTCACCACCTTCTAAAGTCCCTCCTTCGTCCAAGGCCTCCGCATGAAGCACTTCCATAAGCACTCCTTCGTAGTGTCTCCGCCCAGAGCACACTCCCTAAGAGCCTTACCCGGACCACGCATTCGATGCACCTCGACTTCTGAGACCTTCGTTAGGTGACCCTTCAAGCACCTCCGTCCGGAGCACACTTCAAAAGCCTTGCCTCAATTAATAGGACTTTGTCTCGTGGTACCTTCAGCCGGAGCCACCATCCGCACTTTCTGCCTTCGCCTGGTGCACCTCGACCCGAGGACCGATCTCGACTCCACGCAGCCTCCATGACTGAGCTCCCCACTCTCCTAGCATCAAAATCCTTGCTTGACCCAGGTTCACCTGCTACGAACCGTCTTGTCGCCTCCGAAGTCACCTACACACCCCCAACAAGAAAACAAGTGTATCTGATACGCCAGAGATCTCTCCGGGTAAAAACCCTTTGGTGCACACTCCGGTGTACCGCCCAAAATACCGAACCCTTTGATGAAACACTTCTGAACCCCTTCAGAGGGAACCCTTCGTATATAAGGAAACTTGTCAATCACTCATCACAGACTTGAAACCAAGGCACATCTCAACTTGGTTTCTTAGTATCCTCATGTCGGGGAGCATCTTCGTGTTAGATCCCAGAACCTCAAAGACCTCTTGGTCTGACCGAGGTTATATCCTCGGTCCGATCGACCGTAGGTCGGAGGGACCTCTTTCGCCACCCTTCGCACTGAATGTTGAAGCACCCCTTCGGCATGTTCTCCGCACCATCGATCCGACCGGTGGTATAGCCTTGGTCTGACCAATGGGACCTTCGGTTTAAGCGGCCCTGTTCTGTACAGTTTGGTTTAATTAGTTCTTTTCACACATAGCCTAATTGAATAATTTTAATTGATATTATTTGATTGCCTGGCGACACTGTTATTCCCTTACCATTGTTTAAGTGTCGTCGAAACACGATGTTGGCATTGTGTTACGCTTAGGGATTTACTCCTAAGTATCTGCACACTTTTGGATCGTCAGATCGGCATTTGTGTGTTTGGCGCTTTGTCATCAGATTTTAGCGTCAACACACTTTTTGGTGACTCCACTGGGGAAAGACATGCCAAACACTTCTACATCGGCGATGGGTACACCCAATACTTCTACATCAACGGGACCCTCGACGGCGATGAATCTGGTGAGGAGTTAAGAGATTGACGATAGCAACATCATCATCCCCGCCCTCGACGACCTCTCCAAAGAGGATAGGGAAGAACTCGAGACCAGGACAAGGGCGCTACATGCTATTTTTCTTGAGCACTTCACCAAGACCCGCGGGGGCTTCATCAAGCGTGACATCAACGTCCCTGATCTCTCCGGGGGTAAGGTAACACCATCATCTCCTCGACTGTCCTCCCAAGACATCGAGCAAAAGATAGCCAACATAGTTGACCAGGACGTTAGTGCTTCCATTGCAAACAACATAGAGGCCATACTCGACTCAAGAATGGAGGCGAAAATGGAGGTGATGTTTAGGAGATTCGGCTTTTTCGATGTCGCTTCCCCCACTCCAATAGCTAGTGTACCTCCTATCCATCACATACATAGTAGGACCAACAGGAGTACTAGAAAGACCATAGCGTCTACGACCACACCATCCATGGCCGAGGCAGCATATGGCCCTACCGGTTAGACCGACCGTTAGGCTGGTCCGATCGGCTATCACATCCTCGGTATGGCTGGTCAGACTGCCCCTGTCACACATTATGCGCCACGACCCGCGCCTACGCTACCTTATCCCACGCTGTCCGCACCTCCTTCTCCCGCACACCCACATAGGTCTGATTACATCATGTATCACAAGCCACCACTATAGGAGGAGCCGCATGGCCGACACCACGATATACCACCGTGTGTCGTGCCCCCGCACGAGAGACGTACGGAGGTAGGAGGCGTAGATGACTTTGAGGAAGGGATTCACGCACTATTTAGGGAGTGTGTGGGTTGGACATCTAGAGGTTGTGTTATGGTTTATCACAAGCCATACCCTGATCACTTCAACATCATACCATACCCACACAACTTTAGGGTGCCTGAATTTTCAAAATTTGACGATGAAGGTAGCAAGAACACCCTAGAGCACATAGGTCAGTTCCTAGCATAGTGTGGCGAATCTAGTGGGTCAGACGTGTTGAAGCTTAGGTTATTTTCTTTGTCGATTTCCAGCATCGCTTTCACTTGGTTTTCGGCGTTACCACCGAACTCCATTCAGGCGTGGGCCTAGTTGGAGCAGAAGTTCCATGATTATTTTTATACTGGGAAGACCGATCTTAGACTTTCATGTTTGACATCGGTTAAACAGAAGGGTAACGAGAGTGTCTCTGATTACGTCTAGCGTTTTAGGGAAACTAGAAACTGATGTTTTACTTTGAACATTTCTAATAGAGAGACAAGGAAGACCGAGCTCATTCTTTCACATTTTACATCGGTTAGATAGAAGGCTAACGGGAGTGTCTCTGAGTACGTCAAGCATTTTAGGGAAACTAGAAACTGATGTTTTACTTTGAACACTTCTGATAGAGACTTGGCTGACCTAGATTTTAACGGTCTTCACTCCGAACATAAGGAAAAACTGGATGGTCATGATTTCTTTGTTGTTAGTCAGGTACAACAGAAGGCTCTAGTCCAGGAAGGCCAAGACAAAAGTAGAAAATTCACTAAAACATTCAACAAGCCTAAGGCTAAGGTGCACGTCATGGAGCACTCCAATGAGGAATCATCGGAGAGCGAGGATGACTCGGCCGACCTCTACAGTTCATAGTGGACTTGGTCTAGTAAGGCCAAGCCCGTCACTTGCACTGAGTTACGACCATCTCCTACCAAGAGTCGGCCCAACGAGGTGAAGTATTCTTTCGATGTGACCAAATGTGATAAAATATTTGATTTTTATTGAAGAACAAACTTATCAGGTTGTCGAAGGGTCACATCATTTCGATTGTCGATGACTTGAAGAAGCGAGCTTATTGTAAGTGGCATGATTCTCATTCCCATTCTACTAACGATTGCATTGTTTTTTGTTGGCAGGTTCGATCAGCCATAGAAGAAGGATGGTTGAAATTGGATACAAATCCCAAAATGAAGCTCGGCGAGCACCCTTTCCCCTGAACATTATCGATCTCGATGGGAAGAAGGTGCTGATTCATCCTGGTTAGGCTGGGTCCGCTAAGGTGAAGGAGGTAGTGGTTGGGGGACCATGCCCACATACACTCGTGCCGAAGAACCCTTAGGTATGAGTGTGGAAGGTGAACATTAACGCATCATCTTCGGCTGTGACTTGGAAGAAGCCGAAGGTGACATATGACATGCTGCTCCGGATGCACAACAAGAGGGTCGAGAAGGCGAACGCTCGGCCAGGACCTCCAGCGAGGCTGAGCCCTCCTTGTCAGAGTGGGTTCGGCCCACGATGGGTGAAGCCATTGGAGCCACCACTTCCTCCACCATATCATTGGTCCATGGCACAATGGCCACTGTGTTACTTTCTGCCTCCCTGGTACCCTACCCCATATTATGTTGCCCCATTTGTGCCCTCTTGATTTTACGTCATGCAGGGTCAGATGAGTGCACCAAGAAGCAGCATATTCTACCGACTATCCGTCACACCACGAGGATGTCCAGAGGTGGCATCTGAGGCTATCATCGTCGAGGTGGGATCCTAGGATGTCCCAATCCATAAAGGGGCCTCTGTGGAACAAGGCAAAGGCGAACATCAAGACCACCCGAGGAGATGGTCAGTCTGACCGTAGCCCAAGGGCCGGTGAGACCGCCTTCACCACTTCAGTCTGACCGACCTACTATGGACAATCCGACCGACACTTTGCAAGAACCCGACACGAGTCGGTCAGACTGGCCCACCACAACTGATCCAAATGATAGAGCTTGGTCAGACCGGCCCAGTAAGGTTGGTCCAACCAATAGGGCACAACAAGATGTCTCCACCAAGCGCACAATCGCTGAGCCTGATCAAAGCAATCCTCGTTCGGCCAAGAGTTCAAGGAGCAAAATTGTTGTGCCCGACACTAAGCCGTAGCCTTCGTGGGCACCCCCAGGTATGACCAAGTCCCAGAAGAGGCAGCTACAACATCTTTGAGCCTTGAAGATGCGTGAGAAGAAGGATGAGTGCGAGCGAGATGCCGTTTTCAAGGAGATTCGTCCCCAACCAGCAACAAAGAAGGTTTGGAGGCCCAAGCCGGTTGCAATAAACAACCCGACTCCTACTCCGAGCGATGATGAGGATGATCTCATGAGTGACGACTAAACGCATGTCTCTGAGGAGCCCACTCCTCAGGCAATGGACGTAAACGTCATCATGCTACTTGTTGAGTTTGCTCTCCCACAGGATGAGGCCAAGGTTGCTCAGTTGAACCTCGGCCCCCGGGAGGGTATCTTCGAGAAGCCTGAGGATACGACTCATCACTTGAAGCCTCTCTACATCAAGGGGCACATCAACGGGAAGCCAATCTCGAGGATTCTTGTAGACGAAGGTGACACCATCAACTTGATGTCGTACTCTCTGCTAAAAAAGCTCGACAAGGATGAAGACGATTTGATGAAGACCAACATGACGCTCAATAGCTTCAACAGCGAGAGCTCTGAGGCCAAGGGCGTTCTTTCTTTGGAGCTGACGGTGGGCAACAAGACGTTGCCGATGGTGTTCTTCGTCATCGATGTGCAAAGTAACTACAGCATACTACTCGGGCGTGATTGGATTCATGCCAATTGTTACATTCCATGTACTTTTCACCAGTGCCTGATTGAGTGGGATGACGATGATGTAGAGGTTGTACCAACAGATACTTCGGCCCAGGTTGCTTTGGTCGATGTGTCTATTGACCTCGTCCATGATAAGGTAGAATGATTTTCAGGTAGAGGTCTCTCAGACTACGACTTTGTTAACGTGTCTGAGGGACGCTTTGCTCTAGTGTATTTAAAGCTAGCTGGTGTAGCACAATTGTCTCTGAACTAGAAGTCATCTATAGTAAAAGTAATCTTGATTGGCTAAAGTCTCGTGTGGAGCAATATCGGTGTTATAAAGATGATATTGCCAAAGCCATTGAAGATTTTATCGAAGTAGAAAAGTTAGGTCAAGGTTTTGCGTTGGTCGATCCTCTAGAAGAGGTCGATATAGGTGATGGTAGTATTCCAAAGCCGACTTTTGTAAATCAAAATTTGGAGGCTGATGAAAAGGCCGAAGTAATAAAGTTGCTTCAGTCGTATGTCGATTGTTTCGCATGGGAGTACAATGAGATGCCCGGACTAAGCCCCAAGCTCATGGCTTATTGGCAGACTATCAAACTCGGGTTTAGGCCTTATAAACAACCTCCTCGTCACTTTAATTTGGTCGTGTATGACAGAGTTAAAGAAGAGATAGAATGATTACTTAAGGCTGAGTTTATTAGGCCATGCAATATGCTGAATGGGTTGCTAACATTGTGCCTATAGAGAAGAAAGGGAGTGGCAAAATTCACGTGTGTATTGATTTCAGGAATTTGAACAAGGCCACTCCGAAAGACGAGTATCCCATGCCGATAGCCAACATGCTGATCAAAGATTCTTTAGGACACAATGTACTAAGTTTTCTTGATGGCAACAATGGTTATAATCAAATCTTTATGGCCGAAGAGGACATCTATAATACAACCTTTTGATGCCTTGGTTTTGTTGGCTTGTTTGAGTGGGTTTTGATGACTTTTGGTTTAAATAATACTGGCGCTACATATCAACGTGCTATGAACTTGATCTATCATGACTTTCTAGGAGTTATGCAAAAGGTCTACATAGATGATGTTGTAGTCAAATCGGATGCTATAGGAAACCATAGCCGATTTAAGAGTTGCTTTTGAGATAATGTGTCAGTATGGCTTAAAAATGAACTCGCTCAAGTGTGCTTTTGGCGAGTCGACAGGAAAGTTCTTAGGATTCATGATTCATGAAAGAGGTATTGAGATTTTGTTTGGGAATAGGGGAGCTACGCTAGCTGGCAAATTCAAAATTTTATGCCCTACGCCCAAGACTCATGCGCGTGAGAAATCATGGATCAGTACCTTCTAGCAGGAGACGCGCTAGGTGCAGTGGAAGATTTATGGTTTGAAGCAGTGGGTCAAGCCTCTCCTCTCTTTGTCCTTTCCGTCCTTCGCCGATCCGATCATTGAAGACGACGTAGTCATTTTCTTGTAGATGTCCACGAGCATCCTATTGGAGCAACGCTTCCATGGAGTCCACACGTAGAAGGATGAAGTACCTCCCACGGCAGCATGCTAGCACCGCACGTGAGAGACGGGGATCCTTGACCTCAATGTTTGAGATCAAGAAAAGAAGAAGAGAACTCTTGGGTGGCTAGGTCTAATCTAGGCTTATTGCTTATTCCAAGACATCCTCCTCTCCTTTTATAGGGCTGAGAGCCCCCTAGTCGTGCCCATCACGAAACCCTAAAAACCGTAACAGATCCAATCTGTTTTCCCACGTGGATCGGAAGTTCCAACAGGGTATTTTAGGTCTCCTAATACAGTACAACATGCAATAGATCCAATCTGTTATCACCCACCTCAGAACTTCCGATACCATATCAGAACTTCCGATCAGTACAAAAATTCCCCGATTCCGAATCAGAACTTCTGGCTCGTTGGAACTTCCAATACCATATTAGAACTTCCGAAGCAACATTTGCTCTCTATATCAAGACCAGAAAATAACTGAAACTTCTAATACTTCATATCGGAACTTCTGATCCATGGAATTTTCTTGGGCATATCCTTCAATCTCCCACTTGCACAAGAACAAATTCTTTGCATGTTTTAATCCATCCCCTTAAGTGTGTGACCTGATAGGTTCATACACTAACGACTGTTTACCGAAAACTTTTTCCGACTCACTGATCAATAGTGGTACCTAGCAGCACATATTGACCTCCGAAAGCGTACAAAATCAAATTTTCATGAACCTTGATATACTCAAGCACTAGTCAAGCTCAAGGCGAGATACGTGCCACCCTTATTGGTTAGCTTGACATTTGACTCGATCAAAGTATCAGATTCAAATCATGACAAACTCCTTAGTAATAGTGGCATGGTCATGCACTTTTCCAATCCAATACCTCGAGGGGCCCAGAGACGACTCTCTCGTTATTAGGAGGGGTAAATTCAATATTGACCGCTCATATACCAAGACATGTTTCACAACACACCTAAAAACATACCTTATTACTACCCTGTTACAGAATAGCATTAGGAAGCATTCTAGAATCAAATGACGATCTCAGGTCTAAGGACTCTGCAGGCATACCATTTGAGATGACAACTGTTGGCACATTACAATAACAATTCCAGTAGTATCTCAAGTGGGTCTGTCCAACACCATGTTCACTAACATGTGTCCACATCACTGATTTGACATCTCTACATCTATGATTTGTAAAACACAATAATCAATCAGTTAGATGTACTAATCCATGTATCATCACTATCCCACATTATGACAAGATTAGGGACCATTTTGAACAACATCGTCATAAATCAAATAGTTTCACATAACAAGTCGTACTCATTAATTAAATGCAAATGATATATATTCACGGAACAAGTTAACAATTATCCTCATACATTAGCATAGACTCTACTAGAATCTCCCACAAACACATGACTCACTCACGCAAGTATCTAATACCCATGGAGCTCATATGCGCCTCATGCTTGGGCTGTGGAAGAGGCTTCGTCAATGGATCAATCATGTTCAAATCTGTGTGCACCTTGCAAATCTTCACATCACCTCTCTCAATGATTTCACAGATCAGGTGATATCGCTGGAGTATATGTTTGGATTTCTAGTGCGATCTAGCCTCCTTAGCTTGCGCAATGGCACCACTATTATCACAATAGATGTCTACTGGACTGGATGCACTAGGAACAACCCCCATCTCAAAAACAAACTTTCTGATCCAAACGGCCTCCTTAGTAGCTTCTAAAGCGGCGATATACTCAACTTCTGTTGTAGAATCGGCCATCGTCTCTTGCTTGGAACTCTTCTAACTCACTGCGCCTCCATTGAGGGAGAATACAAAACTAGATTGTGATCGAGAATCTTCTTTATTGGTCTGAAAACTAGCATCTGTGTAACCACTTACAACAAGCTCCTCTTCACCACCGTATACCAGGAAAATTTCCTCAGTCCTTCTCAAGTACTTGAGGATACTCTTTACTACAACCTAGTGACTTTCACCCGGGTTCGATTGGTACTTGCTCATAATACTTATAGCATATGACACATCTGGGCATGTACACAATATGGCATACATGGTGGATCCAATTGCGGAGGCATACGGGATCACACTCATCTTCTCTAGCTCATTAGGTGTCACAGCACACTAAGTCTTACTAAGAGAAATACCATGTGACATTGGCAGAAAACCTTTCTTAGAATTATGCATTTTGAACTGTTTCAAAACGTTGTCAATGTACATACGTTGGCTCAATCCAATTAACCATTTTGATCTATCTCTATAGATCTTTATGCCCATAATGTATGCTGCCTCTCCAAGATCTTTCATCGAAAAACTATTTTTCAGTGAAGTCATGAAAGCATTTAACAAAGGAATGTCATTTCCGATCAACAATATGTCATCCACATATAGGACCAGAAACACAAGTGAGCTCCCACTAGCCTTCTTGTAAACACAAGGTTCTTCGTTCTTGATGAAGCCAAACCTTTTGACTACCTCATCAAAACGAAGATTCCAACTCCAAGAAGTTTGCTTCAATCCATAAATGGACTCTAACAACTTGCATACTTTCCCAGCTTTCCCTAGACCATCAAGACCTTCAGGTTTTGTCATGTACACATCCTCACTTAGGTTTCCATTTAGGAAAGCCATCTTGACATCCATTTTCCATATCTCATAATCATAAAATGTGGCAATAGCTAGAATGATCCGAATAGACTTAAGCATAGCGACGGGCGAAAACGTTTCATCATAATCAACACCTTGAATCTGTCTAAAACCTTTTGTCACAAATCGTGCCTTATAGATGTGAACATTTCCATCAACGTCTATCTTTTTCTTGAAGATCTATTAAATAGTTTTTACACCATTAGGTGGATCAACCAATTTCCAAACTTGGTTCTCTCGCATGGACTCCAACTCGGATCCAATGGCTCCAAGCCATTTCTTAGAGTATGGTCCCATCACTGCTTCCGCATAGGTCTTGGGCTCGTCGTTGTCCAATAACAACACGTCTCGATGCCAGTAGTCAAGAACATGTACCTCTCTAGTGTATGGACTACTCTCCCACACCTTCGTTGGGCTGGCACATCTTCAACAGGCTCGACAACACTTTGCGCCTCCTGCTCTAGTTCAGTGAGATCCGGAACACTTTCCAGTGGCTCTCGGACCTATTCGAGATGCATAGTCCTCCCACTAACCTCTTTCGAGAGAAGCTCTTTCTCGAGAAATACGCTATCCGAGCAACAAACACTTTTCCATCTTCTTTATTATAGAAATAATATCATTTCGTTTCCCTAGGATACCCCACAAAGAAGCACTTGTCAGACTTCAGAGTGAGCTTGTCAAATGTCATACGTTTGACATACGCCTCACATCCCCAAATCTTTAGAAAAGATAAACTGGGACGCCTCCCATACAACATCTCATATGGCGTATTTTCTACTGACTTAGATGGAACTCTATTAATCGTGAAAGGTGCGGTTTCTAGAGCGTCACTCGAAAAGGATAATGGAAGATCAGTGTGACTCATCATGGACCGCACCATATCCAACAAAGTGTGGTTTCTTTGCTTGGACACCCCATTCCATCGAGGCGTGCCGGTTGGAGTCAGCTGTGGAACAATTCCACACTACTTCAGATGATCACTAAACTCATGGCTCAAATACTCACCCCCACTATACGATCGTAGAAATTTAATTATCTTGCCCGTATGATTTTGTACCTCATTCTGGTACTCCTTGAAATTTTCGAAGGATTCCCACTTATGGCTCATCAAGAAGACATAGCCATATCTACTAAAGTCGTCGGTAAAAGTGATAAAGTACTGAAATCCTTTCCTAGCCGTGTGACTCACTCGCCCTCTCACTCTTTCCAGTGAAAGGCGTCTTTGTCATTTTGCCAAGTAAGACTCGCATGTGTCATATGATTCAAAATCAAATGACTCCAAAAGTCCATCACTATGGAGCTTCTGCACACGCTTCTCATTTATATGACCCAAACGACAATGCCAAACATAGGTAGGATTCAAATCATTGATCCGTTGTTTCTTAGTACCAATGTTATAAACATGTACATCATCAAGAATAAGAATATACAATCCATTCACTAATGGACAAACACCATAGATCATGCCATTCAAAAATATTGAACAACTCTTGTTCTTTATCATGAATTCAAAACCATTTTCCTCTAAGCATGAAGAAGAGATAATGTTTCTGCCTATGGTGGGAATGAAATAACAATTATTTAACTCCAAAACTAATTGTGACGGTAGCGACAGTGAATAAACGACGACGACCAATGCTGCAACCTTTGCACCATTCCCAGTGCGGATATCCAGCTCGCCACTTGCACACTTTCTTACTCGACTCAGCCCCTACAACAGTTTGCAAGTATGAATCATTGATCCGATATCAAATACCCATGAATCATTTGGACGTGTAGCAAGATTAATTTCAATAACATTAATACTTGAAGCGGAAGTCCCACTTCCCTTCTTCTTCTTCTCTTCCAGGTACACCTTGAAATTGTGCTTCCAATGCCCAGGCTTGTGGCAATGGTGGCACACATTAGAGTTGGCAGGACTAGACCTGGACTTTTCAGTCAGTTTAGACTTCGCACTAGAGATCACATCTGTAGTCTTAGCCTTTTTCCTCGTCCTCTTTTTGCCCTCCTTCTGAACAACCATCACATGGTTCAGAGACTTCCTAATACTCTAAGTAGATTTTAGCATCCCATGCAAGTCAGCTAGTGTCTTCTCCAGTCCAACAATGTTATAATTCATGATGAATGGCTCAAAGCTCAATGGGAGCGACTGGAGAATGACATTGATAGCGAGGTATGGATCTAGTGGAGTGCCCAGTCTCTCTAGAGTCTCTACGCAACCAATCATCTTGATCACGTGAGTGCTCACTGGGCTCCCTTCTGCCAACCTGGTACCAAACAAGCATTTAGACAACCTGGTCCTGAAACATGCCCTTAACAGCTACGATCATATCGTAAGCATCACGATCCTCATATGTTTCTGAAACTGAGTGGACATGAAGGCAAGCATCAGACAGTTGACATCCACAGAATCACTAGCATGCTTCTCATAAGCACGCTTATCTGCTGGAGAAGCTTCCTCTCCTAGTTAATCAGGGTGAGGTTCCTCTAGAACATAATCCTTTTTTCTCTTGTTTGAGAACAATTCTCAAATTTCGATACCAATCCATAAAGTTTGTTCTAGAAAATTTATCTCGTTCAAGAATAGATCGCAAATTAAAAACTAGAGTGCTCTTAACATTAGACGTAGTACGTGCCATGATCTACAAAAGATTAAATGCGAGGTTTAGCACTCTGCATTGTTTATCTTCTATCCAATAAAATATGTTCCACTATATAAACCAGTCACTTTCCCTCTCATGACTAATAGTGGTGCAAGATCCATGGTCACGCTATCTCCTAGTGAGCTTTGGCATCACTACTTGAAGCTTGTTGATATAGGTAAGCAACTCCTTGCTAATCACATCGTATGTGACTCTTGTCGTTGGAGAAGCATCCAATGCTTGAACCCAACTCCTATGCTCCAAGGCACAAAACCATTTTGATAGCCTTGTCAAGTAAACCAACACTATGTGTGTGCAGAAGTCCGACTTCCGCCCCAACACTGATAGCTTTGGCAGACCCACTATCGATGAGCACGAACATTGGTGGGTGCAGTTATTGGGAAGAGCATCAACACTTAATTTTTTGAGGGAAAATTATTCTAGCATCCTAACGACCCTAGCGCACACAAAACATGTAAGAATAGAATAACAAGAACATAAGAAAACATCACAGGCAATCATATTAATTGTGACATAGCATGACCTTCTTCACATGGCTATCTCCATCTCCATGGCTCCCGTCATTGAGTGCGTGATCCCAGCCTCCATGAAGAGTACTAGTCCATCTCGCATAGTCCATACTAATTACATGGGTCGAAGCACCGCAGAAACGACATGCAAGTCGCAATAAATTTTACATCAGCCTTAGGCTGTAAATAACCATGACACGTAGGCCATATTTAATTTACATTCATTGCATGCATCTCATACATCACATTTATCCAAGGCCATGCCACTCACATAATTCTCGGCAAAACAAAGTTAGACGAGCAATCTACAAGTGAATGGATTCTAGATCTGAAAAACCCGGGTCAACGGGCTTGGTTTTTCAAAATCACGCGGGTCGGAACTTCGGATCTGGCATCGGAACTTCCGATAAATATTGGAATCCCACAACATAACAATTGCCTTCTATATCGAATCATTATTCGATATTAGAACATCCGATCACTATCGGAACTTCTGATCACATCGGAACTTCCGATCTGCTGCGGACAAAAACAGATCTAAACTATTTTTCCACCATGTATCTCCATACACGAGGGATCCAGATCAAATACTACGCTCGTAGGATATGATACCACTATTGGGGAATAGGGGAGCTACGCTAGTCGGCAAATTCAAAATTTTATGCCATAGGCCCGAAACTCATGTGCGTGAGAGATCATGGATTAATACCTTTTTGCACGAGACGCGCTAGGTGCAGCGGAAGAAGATGTTGGAGCAGCATGTCAAGCCTCTCCTTGCTTCGTCCTTGCCTTCCTTCACCGATCCGATCGATGAATACGATGTAGTCATTCACATGTAGATGTCCACGAGCGTTGCTATTGGAGCAACGCCTCCAAGGAGTCCACTCGGACTGGGATGGAGTACCTCCCACGGTAGTATACTAGCACCACACTTGAGAGATGGGGATCCTTGACCTCAATGTTTGAGATCAAGAAAGGAAGGAGAGAACTCTTGGGTGGCTAGGTATAATCTAGGCTTTTTGCTTATTCCAAGACGTCCTCTTCCTCTCCTTTTATAGGGATGAGAGTCGTGCTCATCCCGAAAACCTAAAAACCATAATAGATCCAATCTGTTTTCCCACGTCAAAACTTTCGATCCTAGATTGGAACTTCTGACATGGTATTTTAGGTCTCCTGATACAGTATGACACACAATAGATCCAATTTTTTATCGCCCACCTCGGAACTTCCGATACCATATCGTAACATCCGATTAGTACAAAAATTCCCCGATTCCAAATCAGAACTTCTTGCTCATCGGAACTTCTGATACCATATCGGAACTTCCGAAGCAACATTTGCTATCTGTATCGTGACCAGAAAATAACTAGAACTTCCGATACTTCCTATCGGAACTTTCAATCCATGGAATTTTCTTGGGCATAACCTTCAGATTGATCATAAGAGGCTTCAGAAGATTAAGAACTTTGAAGCGCCGACATGAAAGAGAGATGTTCAAAAGTTGCTAAGCAAGGTGAATTATTTGCGCCACTTTATATCTAACTTTTCTAGCAAGATCAATGCTTTTGTCCCCATACTTCAGTTAAAGAACAAAGCCGAATTCACTTGGGGGCAATTCAGCAACGTGCTTTTGAGAAGATTAAAGAGTGCCCGTTATTACCACCTATGGTGAGAGCACCAAATCCCGAGATCTCGTTTCGGCTATATGTTGCTGCAGATGATAGCGTGATAGGAGTTGTGCTAACCCAGGAAGTGGAGGGAAAAGATTACATCATCACATTCTTGAGTCGTCGCCTATTGGATGCCGAGACGAGGTATGTGTTTTTAGAGAATTTATGTTTGTCACTATATTATGCATGTACCAAACTTCAACACTATCTTCTATCTGGCACATGTATTGTTACTTGTCAAACTGATGTTATAAAGTACATGTTGCAAAAGCCGATTCTTAGTGGGAGAATCGAAAAGTGGGCTTATGCGTTGATTGAGTATGATTTGGCTTATGAACCCCTGAAGTCTATGAAAGGCCAAGTCATAGCAAATATAATGCCATGGAAACTTTACTTTGATGGTTCCGCTTGAAAGAATGGACAAGGTGTCAGAGTTGTGCTCATATCACCTAGTGGTATGAGTTTCGAGACCTTGACCCGGTTAGAATTTCCTTTTACTTATAATCAAGCCAAATATGGAGCTCTATTATTAGGACTTGAATTGTTGAACTCCATGGGTGTTAAATTTGTTCATGCATATAGTGATTCACTATTAGTAGTTCAACAAGTAGCTGAAGATGCTCAATGTTTTAATGGTTTTCTAAATAGCTACTTGTATAAATGTCTAGACATAATTGCTACTTTTGATGATTTTGAGATTTCTCATGTGTATAGAGAAGACAACTCAGTAGCAAATGATTTGGCTCAGCAAGCATTTAGTTACCAAATTAAAAGAGGTAATTTTTTCGCACAAGAAAAACCAATGCTTGACTTTATTTCATTGCCCTAGTCAGAACACATCTGTCTGATTGACTTGACATGTCCGGTCCAATTAGAGGTGTCTTGTTAGTCTGACCGGCCATGCCAGGACAGCCTGACCACCCTATGCCAGTCATCTGGCAATAGCCGGTCTGACCGGCCCTTTATGGTCGGTCTGACAGCCCCGTGTTAGGAAGCTTTAGGGTACGGGGGGAAGGTTGAAGTTTATAACTTGAACACCAAACCATGCGATGATTTGGTGAGTACTTCAAGAAATCATGAGGATGATTGTAGGACTCCAATTATTCAATATTTAAGAGATCCTAGCAAGCGGGTTGATTATAAAGTTCGGTGACAAGCGTTTAAATTCGTGTTACTCAATGATGACTTATATCACTGAACTATTGATGGAGTACTTTTGGGATGTTTGAATGTCGATCAGTCTAGACTTGTCGTAGGTGAAGTACATGAAGGTATTTGTGGTACACATCAGTCGGCCCAGAAAATGAGTTGTATGCTCAAAAGAGTGGGTTTTTATTGGCCGACTATGACTGAGGACTGTTTTAAATACTACAGAGGATGTGAAGCATCTCAAAGGTTTGGTAATATTCAGCTTTCTCCTGCATCTTTACTCAATCCTATTATCAAACCATGGTCATTTCGAGATTAGGCCTTAGACTTCATCGTCCAAATTTATCCTTCCTCTTCAAAAGGACATTTGTTCATGATAATGGCTACAGATTACTTCACTGAGTGGACCGAGGCCGTGCCTCTCAAGAATATGACACAAAACGAGGTAATTGATTTTATCTTAAAGCACATTATACATAGATTCGGTATTCCTAAAAATCTTATGACAGATCAGGGTGCTTCATTTATTTATAAAAAAGTATGTGATTTTGCAGAATCTTATGGCATAAAGTTGATAAACTCTTCACCATACTTTGCTCAGGCATATGGTCAGGTCGAGTCTAGTAATAAAACTGTGATTAAGCTCATTAACAAAATTAATGAAGAGTTTCCTAGAAGGTGGCATGAAGTGCTTTCTGATGCATTATGGGCATGTAGAGTTGCAAAGCATGGTTCCACCAAGGTTAGTCCATATGAGTTGGTGTATGGACAAGAAGGCATTTTACCCATAGAGGTGACTCTTGGCACTTTAAGGTAGCTTAAGAAAGATGGCTTATCGGTTGATCAATATGAAACTTTTTTGAAGGATAATTTGGAAGAAGTTACCGATAAGAGACTAAGAGCTCTAGAGGAAATAGAGAGAGATAAAAGAAGAGTAGCTAGAGCTTACAACAAGAAAGTGAGAGCAAAATCGTTTTGAGTTGGTGACTTGGTTTGGAAGACGATTTTGCCATTAGGCACTAAAAGACCAAAGTTTGGTAAATGGTCGCATAGTTGGGAAGGTCTTTTAGAGTTGTTTAAATCGCTCTAGGTAATGCATATTTGCTAGAGTCTCTGCAAGGAGAGTGATTTCGTAGAGGCCGATATTTGGTAGGTATTTGAAAAGAACTTCCCAAGTGTGTGGAAAACGTTTGAAGTGTCGAAAGGCCGATATGAAGTATATCGCCCTTAGCTCGTTGTGCTTTTGACTCACTAAAGTTTGCCAAAACGTAGGGGGCATGTGTTGATAGCAAAAAATGGCATTAATGATCAAAATTGTCAAAATATCACTTTTTGGTAATTTGGGCCAAAAATATGCCAAGACCTGGCAAAGGCCAGTCCAACCGGACATGTTTGCCCGGTTACACCGGCCACATGGGTACGATCAGACTGGCCCAACCTGAGTCCAACTCCAATTAGATGATTTCAGGGTATTTTTATCCCTAATTAATTTTGGATGACTTATAACTTTTGTCTAACTCAGATTAGACCCCAGGCACTCATGTCCAACCTCTATAAATAGAGGCAAGGCTGATTCAAGGAGACCCCCCAAAACCTTAATAGATTCAATCTATTATTACCTTGAATCGTACCTTTACTTTTCAATTTACTTTCTTGCCTTAGATTTTATTTAGCACGTACATCTTTGCTGGTTTGCGCTGGAAACAATTCGTCCGCCATGTCGTAATCACGGTAAGTCCTTGTTGATTCGCCCGTGAATCGTCCGTTTCATCCACATAACGTATTTTTATCATTTTATTGGTTTTACCGGTGATTCGGTCTCTTGGCCGAAATACCCTTGGTTTCTTAGTGTTTTTGCAGTACTTCATATTCCCCTTCTTCATCAAGGCATCTTCGTTGGAGTCATCACCGGTGAAGCAAGGAGTCAGCCGTCTCTAAGTACTGTCGGTCTGACCGTCGGTCTAGGACCGGTCTGACCACACCGTGTCGGGCTATCACCTGACGAACCAGCACGCCTTGTCACACCGTTGTTGACACACACTGGTCTGACCGATGGTGTGCAGCCGGTCTGACCACGCTTTGCAATCGGCTTCGGGCTTCCTCGCATAGGACACCGAAGGCTAGGGTTCATGCCGGACATCGGAGTGTCTCCCCTCGAGGCTCTTTGCACAGAATGTTGATCCACAAAAATTGCAAAACACATAGTTCTGCTGCAAATTCTTATGAGCTATAGGATTCTGAACGCGCTACAGCAATTCTGGACGAAAATTGCCTGATCCGCTACAGCGTTCCCGACAAGCATTGTATCGAGTAAGTTCCCAGCGCAGGAAATTATTTAGGCTGAATTTGATCTTGTGAAGCATTTTGTGATGATTTCTGTGTAGAACTCGATGTTGATGTTTATGCATATTTTGTTGTGGATGATTTGAATGTTCCATTTTTCAAAGTTGCAAATGATTTCTGCAATATCTTCTTGATTATTTTGCTGATCAAAAGAGTCACCTCAGTTCTGTAAAGAACTCTGATTCAGTTCTGTGTAGCCTGCTACATGTTTGATACTATGCTGCCATACATGTTCATCATCTGGAACAATTTGTTGTTCTGATTTTTGTGATCTGAAATCACTACAAGTTCAAGTTTCTGGATTGTTTTTAATTCAGTTTTCTTAACAACACTGCTTTGTGGTAGATTTTTGTTTCAGATCTAGTACAGGGGTTTAATATTTACTCCTTCATAGCAGATTCTATTCTGAGATTTGTGATAATCCTTCATTTAGTGATTCGCTGTGATGTGTCCTATTATCTCTGAAATGTGTGTCTTGGATGATATGTGTTCTATTTTGCTAAGTAGAAATTATTGATCACTAAACTTTATTTCTTGTCATATGAATATACACTAGTTTGTCAATGAAGTTTTATGGTTTTGATACCAGATGTTGAACAACACTTATTTGAATGATGATTTCCTATTTGCTTGAATCTGAAATGAGTTGTATTGCAGTGTATATCTGTATCTGAATCATGATTCTTCCTTCAAGTACATGATTCCTTCACAGCTTGTGTGTGTCTAAAATTCTGAAAGAGTATCCGTCTGTTCTAGTTTCTATTTAGTTTGGTTCAGCCGAAGTTTACTGAATTGATGTCCTATTTTCATGCTATACTTGATCATCTACAGTAGCTACTCAGGTATCATTTCAATAGAACTGAAATCAAAATAGTAATTATCTGAAAACTGAACAACTGTACAATTTGATTCATTTGTCTTGAGCTGAACACTATTCTTCATCTAGTTTTTTAGAAAAAATTCAATTGCAGTTCTATTTTTAGCCTAATCTAGTGTTGTGAATTCACTTACCTGTGTGCTAAAGTTTTACTGTGGTACTGTTCACCATATTGAAGATTTCAGTAGTTGTTTGTTATTTAAGTCTGTTTGAATCTGTCTGATCTGATATTTGGCATCCTGGAGTAGAGTTGCTAGAACTGTTCTTGTATTTTATGTGAGAGAGGTTCAGATCAGTTTCAAGTGCATTTCATTCAAGTCAGGGACAAACTTGCTTGAATTTGGTTGGTATTGGTTCAGTACTGTTTTGCTGTAAGAATCTGTTTTCAGAGTTTAATTCAATTGTTTCAGGTTAGATCAGATCTCTGAATTTACTATTCAGTTTCAATTTATTTTCAGTAATTTGATTCAAACTAATGTGCTCTGAAATTTGAAATAGAATCCTCTGTGCTATGAACATTTGTTGAATTCAATGTAATTGTTTCAGTAATTGTGTCTGCTTTACTGAAGTGAGTATTCAGATCTGAAGTTTAACTGAAAAAATACTGAATTAGTGATCTGTTTTGAATTTTGTGTCACTATTCATCTTCAAGGTGGTTTCTGAAATTTTGTGAATACAACTGGGTTACATTTGTCTCTTCAACTAAAATATGATCTGAAATCATTTGAGAGGTTAAATACTGTTTTTCAAATTGGAGCTAGTTTGGTTGATTACCATTTTAGAAAAAGCTATAGTAATTCAGTGATAAATCAATTTGCAAATCTGAACTAACATCAAGAGTAAAATTTGAATTCAGAACTGAAATTTGTTTTGAGGTTGAAATATGAATTCTAAACTAATTGAAATCTGAATTGTGAATTGAACCAAAACTGTTTGACACTATTCATCTTCATGTTGTTTTCAGAAATGGTTGTTCTATCTGAATTTTTGAATCAGTTTTTGAAAATGCAGTTTTGAGTCTGTTCTCAGATCTGATCACACTTCTAAGTTTGTAAACTTAATCAGAACAAACTCTAAGTCATTCATTGAAGTTGTTGGGTCTAAATTGTGAATTCTTCTCTAAGTCGGAGTTTCAACAGTCGACAATCTCTTATCGGTATTTCAATTACTGATCAAGAAAGTATAAATCGGCAAATCAGTTACTGATAGAATATTTCAGTATTTCAGATTCCGATTTTTACTGACCTGAGAATTTGAACCAAGTTTTACTCTGATTTTGCACTGTTTGGTTCAGATTTGAATTTGCATCATTTGGAGGTGCATTTGAGGAGCCATGTTGAAAAGCATGGGCCTCATGGCTCCAGAAGTGATGAGTGATTGTCAACAGAAGTCAAAGAGAACATGAAGAGAAGAGAAGACCTGCTGTGTTTGGGCCACAAGTGACTCAGGTTCACGGGCAGCGAGCGACTGTCGGGCAGAGGGGCCACAAAGTCGGACTGGCCCAATCCGGGTACATGGGCTAGGAGCAGCAGAGGATCCACTGATCTGTTGACCAGGATTGACTCAGGTACATGGGTGGCGAGCGATTGCCAGGCTAAGGGAGCTGCGGAATCGGGCCGGCCCAATCCGGGTACCCGGTGCGAAGACGGTGGACGCTTTGTCAGTTTCAGCGCAAAACTGACCGCTGATCTCGGATCTGACCGTTCTGAGGTGAAGCCATAGCTGCTACGAAAGCTCCGCTTTAGGAAAAGTCATTTGTATTTAGAATTTTACTATTTTGCCTTTAGGCCCACAGTCTGTCAGTCGAGTCTGTAAAATATCCTAAGGTCATTTTGGTCTTTTCCATTTTATTTCAGCGTCTGTAAAAACCCTAAGGGTCTTTTGGTATTTTTCCTAGTCTGTTGGGCTGCCTATAAATAGGGCCCCAATCCCTAGCGTTAGGGTTAACTCAACCACTTTCTAAATCTGAGTTCACTTTACCAATTTCTAGAAATCACTGTTCATCTGTTCATCGCTGTTTCCTCGCTTTGAAATCGCTGACCTTCTTTCCTGTAGCAACCATGGATTTTCTCCAAGGCTAAGTTGTGCTTGTGCACGACGTTTTTGACACAGTGGAAGCAGCAGACCTGCTGCTCTCAGTCCACGTGCACGGAAGGGACAACTCGTGCATACAAGAGCACAACAGAAATCGGCACACTGTTCGAAGGAGAAAAAATTGTTGTCCACGCCATCGCGTCAAGCACGGCTGGCCGTTCGGCGGAGCACACGACATCAGCCTCTACACCGTGCAACGTGAGTAGGCTCTAGCCTTTGCTAGGTGCGGGGATCGACGTGGCCTGCCGTAGGGAAGAAGTGCTACCGTGCAGCTCGCTCAGGAAGGAAGCGGCACATGCACCTAGTTCTGCGTGTGGGAGTTCCAGCTAGGATTTCTTGGATGGGGCGCGGGCTTCGGTGTTGTGCTTGGCACAAGGGAGACGGTGAAGGCTAGCACGCAGAAGCAGACCACGAATGGAAGGCGTTTGGAAGAATGCCTGAACAGGAGCCAAAATTACACAGTAATATTCTTTCCTCGATTTTCGTGCACTGGTTTCAATTCTGAATGTTCTGCAATAGTTGAATTAATTCCATAGCACATTTGTTTCGTGCATTGGTTTGGACTGTGTTGAATACGTCAAATAGTGTTCATGACTTGTATATGAACTGCATGTGATTGATGGTTGGTTGAGAACATTTTTAGACATCTGCAGTTAATATGTTTTGGATTAAATGTCGATGATGATTATTTTTATGATGCTTGAAATGCCTATGTTCTGAATGCTCTATTGATATGCCTTTGAACACTGTGGTGGTGTCTTTTCATCTTGGACACTGGTCGTTTTTAGGCTAGATTATTTTTGGCATCTGTGATATGTTTTGTTTCTGTTGGTTGTTTGTTTGAAGTGTGTTGGGTGTTGGGAGAAGGCCATTAATTCGCAAGAATTTTTTAGGTGCCCATTCACCCCCCGCTGGTCACTACTTTTGGTCCTACAAGTGGTATCAGAGCCTGGTTAGGGTTTTTCCATACCTTAACCGGTTCCAAACCCAGGTAGTGATCGTGACTTCTTCTGGAAAGGTCCCATCCCTGGAAGCTTTTGGCTATACTTATTGGAAGACTCGCATGCAAGCCTATCTCATGAGCCAGATCTCGGACATTTGGGATGTTTGTGTTCACGCTACTTTTACCATACTTCTTGTTGCTGAGCGTACATCCCCCGAGATAATCGCTCAGCATCAGAACAACAACAAAGCGGTGAACATTTTTTTCTGGTTTAGGTCCCACTGAGTTTGAGCGTGTGAGCCATCTCAGCACTGCTAGAGAGATCTGGGCTACCCTCCAGGCACACCATGAGGGGACACCCCATGTCAAGCCTCGAATCTATCAGACCTACCGGTGTGAATATGAAAATTTCACACAGAAGCCGGGTGAATCTATTGAAGCCTTGTTTGGTCATTTTCAATCGATCATCAACAAGCTTCGGGCCAACAAGGCTGAAGGAGTTCAGCTGGTCTCAGATCATGAGAAGGCGCTCAATGTTCTTCATACCTTGGACCCTAAGATATGGGAGATCAAGCTATCCTCTATCATTGAGAGCACCTCGTATGATACCTTGACAATTTCAGAGCTGTTCAGTAAGCTCAAGGCCACAGAGGTTGATATCCAGTTGAGATCAAATCTCACTGGCTCTGGATCAAAAACCCTAGCCCTTGCTACACCTTCTGCTGACTCCTCTTCTGTGAGATGTGCTGGATTCTCCTTGATGTCTATCATTGAGGACCAGCTTGAGTCGGTAGGAGATGATGATCTGTGTCTGTTTAACAACCAGCTGTGTCGTGTCTATGATAAGCGAATGTTCAAAAGACACGGCACAAAATCTGGATGCTTTGACTGTGGCGATCCAGGTCATTTCATCGCCGACTGCCCCAAGCGCAATGGTCACAAGAAGGGTACTGGTGGCGGCTCCTACGACTCCGGCAAGCACGACAGCTCCACTTTCACCAATGCCAAGCCCAAGACAAGATTCTTCCGAAAGGCCCTGAAGGACTACCTGCGCGAGAACAAGAAGTGAGACAAGGCCTTCTTCGCTGAGATGGAGAGAAGCTACTCCAAGCGGTCCTCGTCTTCTTCCTCTTCATCAAGCTCAAGCAATGAGGAGATCGTGATAAGGAAGGGGAAGGACAAGGACGATCTGGTGGGCCTCTGCTTCATGGCCTTCAGGGACAAGCTGAAGAGCCGCTCACATCACCGCCGAAGATCCCACAAGAGCTTCTACTCAATGTCTCTTGGGGATAAGGAAGAGAAGGGCTCCCCCGACAACTCCGACGACGATGACGATGAAAAGGTATCCTCCAATGAACAAGAAGTCATTGATTTACTTGAAGAGAACTGTCAGGAGTTGAGATATCGGGAGAAACTACTTAGAGGGGCTAAGAAGAGGATAGATGAGCTGGAGAGTGAGCTTGCCATGTCCAACGGCAGGATTGAGAGTCTATCTTCTTCCCCTTTCTTGGGTGGTAGCAGTGAGTGCCCAAACTGTGAGGTGTTACTATGTGACCTGACAATTTTGAAGTCCAGGTACACAGAAAGGGTAGATGAGAGGGACACTTTAGCCACTGAGCTTGAGAGCGCTTAGCTGGAGCTGAAAGATGCTCATGCCACTGTCGTCGTGCCCTGTGTTGACTGCTCATCCCACCTATCTAGTTTAGTTGAGCTGAAAGCCAAGAGTGATGAGCAGTTGGGCGAGTTGGAGAGAGTCAGAGCTGAGATGGAGCAGACTAGGCTAGAGCTTGAGACATTATCAGTTCCACCTACTGTTTGTGAGAACTGCTTGTCTCTTAGATTGGAGTTTATCAAGCTGAAAGTTGAGAAGTCAGTCCAAGTCGATAGAGAGTGTGAGATCTGCTTGTCTCATGTGGAGGTACTAGCTTCCTTGAGAGAGGAGCTAGCTGATGCTCGGAATGAGAACTTTTACCTCCGTTAGATCCTAAGTTGGGTGAGTGCTAGAGAGCCACAGATCGGCATGATGATCCAGCAGTTCAAGAGGCAGGATGAGTTTGGGGTAGGTTACACCTATACCAAGGCTGATTTTGAGAGTTCCATTAGCCGAGCAGTGGAGTGGAGTAAGATTACTCCTGAACAGAGAAATCCCAAGACTCACTCCACTGAGTCTTTCCATACTAGTCAGCCCAAGGTTGGAGTGTTCCAAGAACAACCTAAAGCTCTACCCAAGAGGCCCATCTGTGTCCCAAAGCCCAAATATCTCCACACTTTTCTAGACTCTCTACCTAGACCCTCTCACACCAAAGAGTCTACACCCAACACCACCAAGCCCAAGAACCCCAAGTCTCAACCACATCCTAAGAAGCCCACCTACCACTGTGAATACTATCAAAGAGACGGGCACCTTGAGGAGTTTTGCTTCAGGAGGAAGCGGGTTGAGAGATCAGAGAGAGCTCATGGTAGGCAGGAGCAGTTCTACCAGCAGGGTGGTAGACTGAGAGTCCCTCGACGTGGGGAGAGGCTAGAGGTCAGGACGCATCGTGTAGGTGGTGGTAAATGAGACGGATTTCATGGCCATGCTCTGGAGGGTGGTGTTCGCTCCTGCAGAGCTCCAGGTCATTCTGGATACGGCTTTGGACCTCGTGGACGAGACTTTAGGCAGAACCGAGGACCGCGCTTTGAGCCGCGCTTTGGTCTGGACTCTTATAACTATTTCTGCTTTCCTTCCTTTGAGCAGATGGCTCGACAGTGTTTAGCTCTTTTGCTAAACCTGGTATCGGACCATTTGCTCCCACTTACAACCACTGATCGTGTAGGATCGAGGACTAGAGGACATGTGGATCATTGATTTAGGATGCTCTCGCCACATGACGGGACATCGCAGATGGTTCTCTAGCCTCACTCCCCCGAGCTCCAAGGAGTACATCACTTTTGGGAATAGTGGTCAAGGGAAGGTACATGGCATTGGCTCAATTCACCTCTCTGATCATTTCTCTTTGAAGAATATTGCTTTGGTTGGAAATTTGAATTTCAATTTGATTTCTGTTTCGCAACTTCTTGAGGATGGTCTGGAGGTTCGTTTTAAGAAGGGCATGTCTTCCGTTGTTGATTCAAGAGGATCTTTGGTTTGTCAGATCTTACCATTCAGTAAGGTTTTTCGGATTGATTTCTCTAGTTATTTTGGCCCTTCTCACTGTTTGATTGCTAGATCCTCCTCTGAGCTCTGGAAGTGGCATAGGAGGTTAGGCCATTTGAGTTTTGATCTGCTAGTCAGATTGAGCTCTATGGACCTTATCCAATGATTGCCCAAGCTTAAGATGGAGAAGGATCTAGTTTGCCATCCTTGTCGTCACGGGAAAATGGTTGCCGCTTCTCACGCACCTGTGACTCAGGTGATGATTTCGTGCCCGGGAGAGCTGTTACACATGGACACTATTGGTCCAACTCGGGTATGCTCAGTCGGTGGGAAGTGGTACGCGCTTGTGATAGTTGACGATTTTTCTCAATTCTCGTGGGTTTTCTTCTTGGAGTCTAAGGATGAGACTTTTTAGTTTGTTCATGACCTGATTTTGAAGCTGAAGAACGAGAACAATGGTCGGATGCGAGCAATTCGCTCTGACAATGGCTCTGAGTTCAAGAACTTTCAGTTTGTCAGCTTCTGTAGTGAATAGGGTCTTGATCATCAGTTTTCTGCTCCTTACACTCGCCCACAGAATGGCATTGTGGAACGAAAGAACCACACGCTAGTCGAGATGGCCAGGACGATGCTCGATGAGCATAGGACTCCTATGCGTTTTGGGGTTGAAGCCATGAACATGGCTTGCTATCTGGCCAACTGCATTTTTCTTAGAGCTTACTTAGGTAAGACTTCATATGAGTTGCAGTTTGGAAGACAGCCCAAAGTGAGTCACTTGTGAGCGTTTGGCTACATGTGCTTTGTGCTCATGAAGGGAGGGCATTTGGACAAGTTTGAGTCTTGTTGCTGGGATGGAGTCTTTCTTGGTTATGCTTTGCATTCTCGAGGTTTTCATGTTTGGAACCTCGACTCCCAGCAGCCTATCGAGACTTGCGAGGTTTCTTTTGATGAGTCCTTGCCTTCTTTGACTCCTTCTTTTGAGCTTTCTGGAGATGATGAGCTTGGAGAGTCCATCTTCGAGGAAGATGATGACGCTCTAGCTATTGATGAGGGTGGGCCTTCTACATAGCCTACAAACCCCACACCTTCTGAGACTTCGACTGAGGACGAGGGTGGACCTCTGATCACTTCTTCCACTTCGATCAAGCCCCCTCAGTCGAGTCCAGAGGTGTCAGCTGCTGACTTTGGTGAGGTGACTTCAGATCACCTGGGATCCCGAGCAGTTCAGCGTGATCACCCCTCAGAGCTTATCATCGGTGATCTTACTGATAGAAATTTGTGCTCTTCTGTTGACTCGCTTGCTGTGTTTGCTGAGTCTGCGTTTGTTGCGTCTTTTGAGCCTAGAGATGTTTATCATGCTCTTTCTGATTCGAGTTGGATAAACGCTATGCAAGAAGAGCTTGAGAATTTTGTTCACAATCAGGTTTGGACATTGGTTGAGCTGCCACCTGGATGCAACCCCATAGACACCAAGTGGGTGTTCAAGAACAAGCAAGGTGAAGATGGGGTTGTGGTGCGCAACAAAGCTCGATTAGTTGCCCAGGCTATTTGCTAGAAAGAGGGTATTGATTTTTAGGAGACTTTCGCCCCTGTTGCCCGTCTTGAGTCCATTCGCATTCTTTTGGCATTCGCTGCTTCTAAGGGTTTCAAGCTTTTTCAAATGGATGTCAAGAGTGCTTTTCTGAACGGGTACATAGAGTAGGAGGTCTATGTTTGGCAGCCCCCGGTTTTGAGAACCCTAAGTTTCCTCGACATGTTTTTAAGCTGCAGAAACCTTTATATGGTCTGAAGTAAGCCCCCAGGGCTTGGTATGACCGGTTGAAGCAGTTTTTGCTGGGGAAGGGCTTTGTGATGGGTTCTGTGGATAAAACTCTTTTCTTTCTCAGAGATGACTCAGACTTCTTGATTGCTCAGATTTACGTGGACGATATTATTTTTGGTGGTTCTACTGATGCACTTGTGTCCATGTTTTTTGAGCAGATGCGCAGTGAGTTTGAGATGAGCCTCATGGGTGAGCTCAAGTATTTCCTAGTGCTCCAGATCAAGCAGACCAAGGATGGTATCTTCATCCACCAGAGTAAGTACACGCGGGACATGCTGAAGAAATTTGATTTTGGTGGAGAGCTGAAGCCTCAGATGACCCCAATGGGTACATCTGGAGGCCTGGACAAGGACGAGAGCGGAGTCAAGGTCAATGAGAGAGTTTCGAGGGATGATCGGTTCGCTGCTGTACTTGACGGTGACGAGGCTAGACATTCAGTTTGTCGTAGGACTGTGCGCACGCTTCCAGTCTTCACCACGCACGTCTCATCGGCAGGCTGTCAATCGCATTTTCAGGTACCTTACCTATGTGCCCAATCTAGGTCTTCATTATTCAGCATCATCGTCTCTTGATTTATCTGGCTTTTCCGACACTGACTTTGCTGGGTGCCGGCTGGATCGCAAGTTGACTTCCGGTACTTGCTAGTTTCTTGGTTCTTCAATTGTCTCTTGGTCTTCTCGAAAGCAATCTGGAGTTGCACTTTCTACCACAGAGGCTAAGTATGTAGCTGCTTCTCACAGTTGGTTTGGATGATTTCCACTTTGTGAGATTTTGGATTGTTCTTTCCTACCAGAGTTTCTTTGTTCTGTGATAGCACTAGCGCAATTAGTGTAGGGAAAAACCCATGTCTCCATTCAAAAACAAAACATATTGATATGCGCTTTCACTTTCTGAGGGATCAATATGAGAAAGGTTTCATTGACCTTATTCATGTTGATACCCATCATCAGTTGGCTGACATTTTCACCAAACCCCTATATCAATCTAATTTTGAGCGTTTGCGAGAAGATTTGGGAGTTGTGTATCCTTTTTAGGATATTTTGAGTCAGTTTTCTTTCTTCTTTACTCTTTTCTTGAGTCCTTTTGTGTGTGTTCATATCATGCATATTCACATATCACACTTTGAGCCTGCTTCTATTATATGATTGATCTGCTTTACTTATTCTTGTTGGTACATGCTTTTGATTACTTGTCGATGATCATGCTTTGCTTCAGTTCACATGATATGTCTGATATCTATCATATGCATGGCTTTTATGCTTTAAAAATTAAAAAAATGATCACCATTGCTTCTGGTAACTAGCATGCAGATATGCAACTTGGACATCTATATGCTTTAACATGGAAAATGTGCTATAAAAAGGATAAAAATCAGAAAAAATGAAAAATCTATGCCTTTTTATGCTTATTTTGAAAAGATCCAGGTGGGTTTGTTTTGTCGCATTGTATTGTTCTAGACTGCTTACCATAGCACTTTGGTATGAACTAGGATAGTGTAATGTAGGCCAAGACCAATGTCTTAAGCTTCTGATGGTCCTGTTCTGGCCTAGGCTTGACTTGGTTGGTTAGCATAAGGTTTGACATGCAAATAACCCCTGGCAAAAATGAAAAAAGAAAAGAAAAAGCCTAGCCTGAAATTTAAAAGGATAACAAGTTTGCTGAAGCACTTTGTTCTACATAATGCTTATCTTGGTAGATATTAGTTAGCCTTTGCATCTCATGCTTTACCTTGCTTGTCGACTAGGAAATGTGGTGATGCTTTTATTTGCAAAAATTGAAAATGTGTGCAAATGACTTTCTTTAGATATCATCTGCTGCACTGATCATGCCATGTGTCTTAGATAGTATGTCTTTTGCTATACCTGCTAGATGTTGTAATTACAGTCAATCATATCTGAGAAGCATGCTTTTACACTCCACCTACACCTCAGTTGCATTCATTGCATATGTTGAGGGGGAACTCATTAAAGAGAAAAAATAACCATGTCACTTGATAAAAGTTCTCGGGAAACGGCAACACAACAAGCAAAATCAGATGCAAGCAAGCAAGAACAGAATCAGGCTCTATGAACAGAAGTTATCGGCAAACGGCAACACGGCAAGCAAAATCAGAAGCAAGCAAGAACAAAATCAAGCTCTATGAATAGGATCAAGCTCTATGAATTCTCCCCCTTTGGCAATGCTGGCATCAAGCTAACAACACGAGGTGTGAGGATGAAGTGTAAATACAAGATTCTAGAACATGATTAACTCCAATTACAATACAAAACAAGCATTTGCCTTGAATATTGTCCAAAAGTAATGTATGACAAACTCTGGTGAATACTATCCAAGCAACATTATGAGCAAGCATTTTCAGGTTTTAGCAAATAAAAGGATCACTACTTAGACTAGCATACTAGACATGGCAAGGCATGAGGTGCAACAACTAACAAATACTAACCAGATAAGCATATCCCACTATAAGGAGCTTCAGCAAATTTGATATGCAATTAATTCAAGCTTTATGTTTTTCATTTTAGTGCCAGGGGTTATTTGCATGTCAACCTTATGCTAACCGACCAAGCTAAGTCTAGGTTGAAACCATTAGAAGCTTAAAGCATTGGTCTTGATATACACTTCAATGTCCTAGTCCATACCAAAGTGCTATGGTAAGCAGTCTAGAACAAAGTAGTGCGACAACACAAACCCACCTGGATCTTTTCAATTTTAGCACAAAACAGCATGAATATCAATCATTTTCATTTTTTTATTTTTTTATTTTCATTTTCATTCATTTTCATTTTTTAAATTTTCAGCACAATATTTTTGACATGATCAAGTTGCATGTTTGCATCCAAGTATGAAGGACCTAGCTACCAGGTATGTAAAAGATAGCAAATGCACTCGACCTATTCATGCTAGTTTCTAGACTAAGCAGTGATCATTTTTAAATTTTCACAAATAAAAGTCATCCTCATAACAAATATCAGATGTATTTAAGCAAAGTATAATCAACAGTATTAGAGACAACACTTCAAAGGCATAATAAAGCATGTATTTGTAAAAGCAATTAATCATATGAGAGAAGCTTATAAAGAGATACACAACTCCCCCTCACAAGATGTCATAAGGATGACAAATACCAAGCTCTCCTCTCAAAATTGCAAAGCGTGAAGCACCAAGAGGCTTGGCAAAAATATCAGCAAACTAGTTCTAGGTATCAACAAAAAGCAATTCAATATCTCCCTTCTCATTGTGATCTCTTAAGAAATGATAGCGCACATCAATGTTTTTGTTTCTAGAATGTTGTACTGGGTTGTTTGCTAATCTAATTGCGCTAGTGTTATCCCAAAACAGTGGAACACCCTTAAAATCCAACCCAAAGTCCCGCAAAGCAGAAACCATCCACAAAATATGTGTGCAACAACTAGCCGCAACTACATATTCAACCTCAGCTATAGACTATGCAACGCTAGACTGTTTGCGAGAAGACCAACGCACAAGAGATGAACCCAGAAAATGACAAGTACTAGAGGTACTTTTTCGATCAATTCGATAACCAGCAAAATCAGCATCTCAAAAACCTCTCAAGCATAAAGAAGATGATGCAGAGTACCAAATGCCAAATTCGAGAGTATGCTTGAGGTACCTTAGTATGCGCTTAATAGCTTGACGATGTGAATCCCTTGGAGAAGCTTGATAAGGAGCACACAGACATACTACAAAGTGTATGTCCGACCTCATAGCCATCAAGCTGAGGAGGGCGCCGATCATGCTCTGGAACTCCTTCTGGTCCACTTCTTCTCCATCTTCATCCGGGTCTAGCACAACTGAAGTAGTCATTATGGTGGCAAGTGGCATTGCATCGACCATATCAAGCGCTTTAGCAGGTCTTTAGTGTACTTTGTCTAATGCATAAAAGTTCCTTGTTTGCTTTGCTTGATTTACAAACCAAGGAAGAAAGTGAGCTCGTCCATCATCGACATCTCAAATTTCCTGCTCATAGAATCAGGAAACTCGGCCACATGAGTATGAGATGAACCACCAAAAATTATGTCATCAACATATATCTGAACAAGTAAAAATCTTTGTCATGCATTAGAGTGGACAAGGTTTTATCAACAGAGCCCATTTTGTACCTGTGCTCAATCAAGAAGTTACTAAGACGGCCATACCAAGCCCTAGGAGCTTGCTTGAGCCCATATAAAGTTTTGTGAAGTTTAAATACTATATGGGGGTACTTGGGATGTTCAAAGCCTGGGGATTATTTGACATACACATCTTCTCCTATGAAACCATTAAGGAAAACACTTTTTACATCCATTTGAAAAAGCTTGAACCCCCGAGATAATGCAAAAGCAAGCAAAATCCTAATGTCCTCAAGTCGAGCTACCGGAGCAAAGGTTTCTCCAAAATCAACACCCTCGACTTGAGTATAACCCTGAGCAACAAGTCTAGCCTTATTTCTTACTATAGACCCATCCTCCCCATGTTTGCTTTTGAAAATCCATTTTGTGCCAATGATATAAATGTTAGGGGGTGAATCAACAAGAATCCAGACTCAATTTCTATCAAAATTTTCCAACACTTCATGCATGGCGTTGATCCAACTTGCATCAGATAAAGCATGACTGACAAATAAAGGATCAAAAGTAGAAAAAAATGTAGAATCAACAAAAGTGAGCATGAGGTCGAGTTACCCTTTCATTTATCTCACCAATGATCTGCTCATGGGGATGAATTCTCTAAATTCAAAGTGGTGCTTCTCTTTGCGATAAAATCTCCCCCTCAACTCTTGCCAGAGTTTGATCCAAGCTTGCTGAAAAAAGTTGATGCTTCAGGCCCTCTTGCTGAAGTGGATGATGCAAGGTTTGCTTCTCGAGATGCTGTAGTAGGAGGTTGCGGTGTATTTTCAATATCTTCAACATCTGATGGATCTTCTTCCTCAAAGATTGTTTCACTCATATCATGCTCACTCGCAAGTTCAAAAGAGGGACTAACACATGGAGATGTATCATCAAAGGTCACATCGCATGATTCAACAATAGTGTTAGTATTAAGATTGAATACATGATATGAATGGCCATGCAAAGCATACCCCCCAAAAAATCCCATCAGACGCACGCGACTCAAATTTGTCAAGATTTCCATGTTTTAGAATGAAGCACCGACATCCAAATACTCTCAAATGAGTAACCTTGGGCTTCCTTCCAAAACATAGTTCATAAGATGTCAAATTCAAAATTGAGAGAAAAAAGATCCTGTTGGAGATGTAACAAGCAGTGCTCATGGCTTCAGCCCAAAATTTCATAGGAGTCCTATGCTCGTTGAGCATCGTCCAAGTCATCTCCACAAGAGTGCGGTTCTTTCTCTCAACAACTCCATTTTATTGAGGAACCCACAGAGCACAAAATTGATGTTCAATGCCATGCTCAAGGAAAAAATCAACAAAGAAGCTATTCTTGAACTCAGTGTCGTTATCACTTCTATTTGTTTTCAATGCACCGGGGAGTTCATTGAATAGTTTCAAAGCTAAGCTCCGAAAGTGTGAAAACACTTCATCCTTGCTTACAAGAAAGAAGATCGAAGAGTAACAGGAGTAGTCATCCACCATGACAAGGACATCCCATTTACCACCTAAAGAACTAACCTAGGAAGGACCTACAGTGTCCATATGAAGAAGCTCTCTGGGTTGTTCTGTCATCACCATATTGATAGGTGAATGAGTAAAGGACAATTCATGCATTCATTGATGACAGTAGAACTAGACTCCACCTCCAAAAGCAGCTTCTGAGCAATTTCAATTTTTTCAATAGTTTGGGCATGAATCAGACGCAACTGAGAAAGTTCATTCATTACAACAATACAAGACTCACATTCAGCATTTTCAAACATAGATTTCAGCATGACAAGTTTAGTGGAAATAGATTCCAGCCTGAATTTTATTTCCTTTCGTTGTTTAGCAACTTGTTTAAGTAATCTATCCTAAGCGATGATACAGTCATTTAATTCATCATTTCGAACAAGGAGTTGGTCACGGGATAGACATACCACAGATGAGTCTAGGTCATCGCTGCTATGAATGTCGTCGGCCATGAAGCAAAGGCCGGTGAAATCTTTTGTCTTTTTCTCCTTATATTCCTCATTCTTGGATGGCTCCTCCTTATGCGAGCTTGGCTCCTCACTTGATGTACTGTCGATGTCGCTGAGGGCGGGCACAAAAGCTCTGGCTACCTTCTAGCCACTTTCCAGTGCTTCCCTTTGAAGAAATGTTTCTTGTCCCTTTTCTGGTTTTTGTGCTCATTTTCATTTTTCATTTTTAGTTTTCGGCAATTAGCTTTGATGTGATTGAGATCTCCACACTAAAAACATCCTCGAGAACCTCCTCTCCTTTGATCCCGTCTATCATTATATAATTGAGTGAACTTTTTGACAATGAGGGCAAGCTCATCATTGTCCAATGTGTCCAAAATAACTAGAGAAATCAATCCGAAAAACCTTACCAAAGGGTAAGATCTCAAAAACCAAAGATCCTCTAGAATCAACAACAGAAGACATGCCCTTCTTAAAGCGAACCTCTAAACCATCCTCAAGAAGTTGCGAAACAGAGATCAAATTAAAATTCAAGTTTCCAACCAAAGCAACATTCTTCAAAGAGAAATTATCAGAGATTCGAATCGAGCCAATACCATGTACCTTCCCTTGACCACTATTCCCGAAAGTGATGTACCCCTTGGAGCTTGGGGTAGTGAGGCTTGAGAACCATCTGCGATGTCTCGTCATGTGGCGAGAGCATCCTGAATCCATGATCCACACGTCCTCTAGTCCTCGATCCTGCAATATCAATGGTCATAAGGGGGAGAAAACGGTCCGACACCAGGTTTAGCAAAAGAGATAAACCAGTGTCGAGCCATCTGCTCAAAAGTAGGAAAGCAGAAGGAATCGTAAGTGTCTGGACCAAAGCGCGGCTCAAAGCGCGGTCCTCTGTTCTGCCTAAAGTCTCGACCATGAGGTCCAAAATCATATCCAGAATGACCAGGAGCTCTATCGGAGCGAAAACCACCCTCCGGAGCATGGGCACGAAAGCCGTCTCCTCTACCACCACCTACACGACGCGCCCTGGCCTCTATCCTCTCTCCGCATCGAGGGACTCTCTGTCTACCACCCTACTGGTAGAACTGCTCCCGCCCACCATGAGCTCTCTCTCCTCTCTCAAACCGCTTCCTCCTGAAGCAAAACTCCTCAAGATGCCCATATCTCTGATAAAACTCACAGTGATAGGTAGGCTTCTTGAGATGTGGTTGAGGTTTGTGGTTCTTAGGCTTGGTGGTGTTGGGTGTAGACTCTTTGGTGTGAGAGGGTCCAGGTAGAGAGTCAAGAGAAGTGTGGAGATGCTTGGGCTTTGGGACCCAGACAGGCTTCTTGGGTGGAGCTTTAGGTTGTTCTTGGAACACTACATCCTTGGGCTGACAGTCCTAGAAATACTCAGTGGAATGAGTTTTCGGATATCTCTACTATGGAGTCATCTTACTCCACTCCACTGCACGGCTAATGGCACTCTCAAAGTCTGCCTTGGTGTAGGTGTAACCTAACCCCAAACCCATACTGCCTCTTGAACTGCTAGATCATCATGCCGAGCTATCGCTCTCTGGCACTCACCCAACTCAGGATATGACAGAGGTAAGAGTTCTCGTTCTGAGCATCAGCTAGCTCCTCTCTAAAGGAAGCTAACACCTCCTCCTGCGACAAGCAAATCTCACACTCTACGTCAACTTGGACACACTTCTCAGCTTTTAGCTTGATTAGTTCAAATATCAGAGACAAGCAGTTCTCACAAACAATGGGTAGAACTAACAATGTCTCAAGCTCAAGCTTAGTCTGCTCCAACTTAGCTCTAACTCTCTCCAACTCGCCTAGCTGCTCATTACTCTTGGCTCTCAACTCAGCTAAAACAAACTAAGTTGGATTGGCAGTCTACACAGGGCACAACGATAGTGGCATGAGCATCTTTCCGCTCTAGCTGAGCGCTCTCAAGCTCAGTGGCCAAAGCATCTCTCTCATCTACCCTCTATGTGTACCTGAACTTTAGAGTCGTCAGGTCACACAATAGCACCTCGCAGTTAGGGAACCCTTCCCTTCGGTATGTTCATCCACCATGGAAAGAAGGTAATCATTCTCACACTTAAGTTTTTCGACTTGCTCTCTAGAAAAGTTGAGTTGATCCTTAAGGGTGATGCAGGTCGAACATGTTGGATGCACATCTTTAGAACACTCAGCACTCTCCAATCTAGCCTTAAGTTCATCAACATGCTTATCCCTCAATTTATTTCTTTCAATGAGTAAAGGACAATTCATGCATTCATTGATGACAGCAGGACTAGACTCCACCTCCAAAAGTTGCATCTATGCAATTTCAAGTTTTCAATAGTTTGGGCATGAATCAGACGCAGCTGAGCCAGTTCATTCATTACAACTAGACAAGACTCACATTCAGCATTTTTAGACATAGATTTTAGCATGACAAGTTCGGTGGAAATAGAATCTAGCCTGAATTTTATTTCCTTTCGTTCTTTAGTAGCTTGTTTAAGTAATCTATCCTAAGAAATGATACCGTCATTTAATTCATCATTTTGAACAAGGAGTTGGTCATGGGATAGACATACCACAGATGAGTCTAGCTCATCGCTGCTATGAATGTCGTCGGCCATGAAGCAAAGGCCGGTGAAGTCTTTTGTCTTTTTCTCCTTATATTCCTCATTCTTGGATGGCTCCTCCTCATCCGAGCTTGGCTCCTCACTTGATGTACTATCGATGTCGCTGAGGGCGGGCACAAAAGCTCTGGCTACCTTTTAGCCACTTTTCAGTGCTTCCCTTTGAAGAAATGTTTCTTGTCCCTTTTCTGGTTTTTGTGCTCATTTTCATTTTTCATTTTTAGTTTTCGACAATTAGCTTTGATGTGATTGAGATCTCCACACTGAAAACATCCTCGAGACCCTCCTCTCCTTTGATCCCATCTATCATTATAGAATCGAGTGAACTTTTTGACTATGAGGGCAAGCTCATCATTGTCCAATGTGTCCACCTGTTCTTTAGTGATAGAGACCAAAGAAGACAAGGCAAAACTTCTAGAAAAAGCACAAACTCCAGAACCACTAGAGAAATTACCTCCAGATGAGGTGCGACTGCTAGAACTGGAAACTAGTGCCATGGATGGATGCAAAGAGTTCCCAATTCCAGAATGAGATGCCTTAGCAATCTCGGTGGACTTAAGCTTACTAAAGAGCTCGTCGCAAGTCAATGTGTCATAGCTTGCCGACTCTTCAATACTAGAGATCTTAACCTCCCAAATATTATGATCAAGAGCATAGACAAGTTTGATAGCTCTATCATGATCCGAGTAAGCTAAAGTCCTAGTGGAGTGCAAGTTGCTCATAATCCTATCAAATTGAGCAAACATGGCATCTACAGATTCACCAGGGCCTTGCACAAACATTTGATATTCTTGATTATATGTGTTTTGGTGCCTAGCCTTAATCTGAGTAGTTCCCTCATGAAAAGTTTTAGAATCGTCCAAATTTCACGTGCAGTTCATAGGTGTTGGACCTTATCATTGCAACTCAGACTGATGAACAATATATTTCTTGCCTTGCTGTTACAATCGTACTGTTCCTTTTCAGCTTGAGTGATGCGACTTTCAGGGATCACATATGAGGAATCAACAATGTCCGATATAACACCTCCTTGGCTTAGTAAATAAGCCTCCATGCGCACCTTCCAATAAGTAAAATCACGACCATCGAACACCAGAATCTTGGTATTCTTGTCCATGTCGCCAATGGATCACAAACCCGGCTAAGGTCAACTAGTGATCTAATCGGCTCTAATACCAATTGTGGGATCGGAATGGCGACTAGAGGTGGGGTGAATAGGTGCATCGATAAATTCCCGCGAATTGATGGCCTTCTCAAATCACCCAACGCTCCTCCCAATGAACAAAAGCACTTAGAATGACATAAATTCTTGAACAACTTGTTGAACCAATTTTACCAAAACAGCTCAGTCTAAATTGGCATTTGAAACATCGACTGTCTCTACTATGTCGATCGTTGACATGCCAACTACTTTCAGTCGGTATCTGAAGGTACGATATAGTTCAGAACTTAGATAGACAGACTAGGCTTAATAATTTTTCTGTTTGGCTCACATTGAAACATTACCTGAGAAGAACAGATGTAGTAATCAGAGGTTAGCGCAAACTCTAGTTTAAAATCATGAAGAAATTCTTCAGCTTCAAAATCAGGTCATGAACAAACTGGAAAGCCTCATCCTTAGACTCCAAAAAGAAAACCCACGAGAATCGAGAAAAATCGTCAACCACTACAAGCGCGTACCACTTCCCACCGACTGAGTGTAACCAAGCTGGACCAACAGTATCCATGTGTAATAGCTCTCCCGGGTACGAAATCATCACCTGAGTCACTGGTGCGTTAGAAGCAGCAACTGTTTTCCCATGATGACAGGGATGACAAACTAGATCCTTCTCCATCTTAAGCTTCGGCAATCCTCGGATAAGGTCCATAGAGCTCACTCTGACTAGCAGATCAAAGCTCAAATGACCTAACATCCTATGCTACCTCTAGAGCTTAGAGGAACATCCAACAATCAAACAGCGAGAAGGGCCAAAATAACTAGAGAAATCAATCCGAAAAACCTTACCAAAGGGTAAGATCTGGCAAACCAAAGATCCTCTAGAATCAAAAACAAAAGACATGCCCTTCTTAAAGCGAACCTCTAAATCATCCTCAAGAAGTTGCGAAACAGAGATCAAATTAAAATTCAAGTTTCCAACCAAAGCAACATTCTTCAAAGAGAAATGATTAGAAATTCGAATCGAGACAATACCATGTACCTTCCCTTGACCACTATTCCCGAAAGTGATGTACTCCTTGGAGCTTGGGGAACTGAGGTTGGAGAACCATCTGTGATGTCCCGTCATGTGGCAAGAGCATCCTAAATCCATGATGCACACATCCTCCAGTCCTCGATCCTGCAATATCAATGGTCATAAGGGGGAGCAAACGGTCCGACACCAGGTTTAGCAAAAGAGCTAAACCAGTGTCGAGCCATCTGATCGAAAGTAGGAAAGCAGAAGGAATCATAAGTGTCTGGACCGAAGCGCGGCTCAAAGCGTGGTCCTCTGTTCTGCCTATAGTCTCGGCCACGAGGTCCAAAATCATATCCAGAATGACGAGGAGCTCTACCGGAGCGAAAACCACCCTCCGGAGCACGGGCACGAAAGCCGTCTCCTCTACCACCACATACACGATGCGCCCTGGCCTCTAGCCTCTCTCCGCGTGGAGGGACTCTTTGTCTACCACCCTGCTGGTAGAACTGCTCCTACCCACCATGAGCTCTCTGTCCTCTCTCAACCCACTTCCTCCTGAAGCAAAACTCCTCAAGATACTCATCTCTCTAACAAAACTCATAGTGATAGGTAGGCTTCTTGAGATATGGTTGAGGTTTGGGGTTCTTAGGCTTGGTGGTGTTGGGTGTAGACTCTTTGGTGTGAGAGGGTCCAGGTAGAGAGTCAAGAGAAGTGTGGACATGCTTGGGCTTTGGGACCCAGACAGGCTTCTTGGGTGGAGCTTTAGGTTGTTCTTGGAACACTCCATCCTTGGGCTGACAGGCCTAGAAAGACTCAGTGGAGTGAGTTTTGGGATATCTCTACTCTGGAGTCATCTTACTCCACTCCACTGCACGGCTAATGGCACTCTCAAAGTCAGCCTTGGTGTAGGTGTAACCTACCCCAAACCCATCTTCCTCTTGAACTTCTGGATCATCATGCCGAGCTATGGCTCTTTGGCACTAACCCAACTCAGGATCTGACAGAGGTAAGAGTTCTCATTCTGAGCATCAGCTAGCTCCTCTCTCAAGGAAGCTAACACCTACACCTGAGACAAGCAGATCTCACACTCTCCATCAACTTGGACACACTTCTCAGCTTTTAGCTTGATTAGTTCAAATCTCAAAGACAAGCAGTTCTCACAAAAAGTGGGTAGAACTAACAATGTCTTAAGCTCAAGCTTAGTCTGCTCCAGCTTAGCTCTAACTCTCTCCAACTCGCCCAATTGCTCATTACTCTTTGCTCTCAGCTCAGCTAAAACAGCTAAGTGGGATGGGCAGTCTACACAGGGCACGACGACAGTGGCATGAGCATCTTTCCGCTCCAGCTGAGCGCTCTCAAGCTCAGTGGCCAAAGCGTCTCTCTCATCTACCCTCTCTATGTACCTGAACTTAAGAGTCGTCAGGTCACACAATAGCACCTCGTAGTTAGGGCACTCACTACTGCCACCCATGCAAGGGGAATAAGATAGACTCTCAATCTTGCCATTGGCCATGGCAAGCTCACTCTCAAGCTCATCTATCCTCTTCTTAGCCCCTCTAAGCAGTTTCTCCCGACACCTCAACTCCTGACAGTTCTCTTCTAGTAATTCAACAACTTCTTGTTCATAGGAGGATACCTTTTCATCATCATCTTCGGAGTTGTCGGGGGAGCCCTTCTCTTCCTTATCCCCAAGAGCCATTGAGCAGAAGCTCTTGTGGGATCTTCGGTTGTGGTGCGAACGGCTCTTCGGCTTGTCCCCGAAAGCCATGAAGCAGAGGCCTGCCGGATCGTCCTTGTCCTTCCCCTTCTTGATCACGATCTCCTCATCACTTGAGCTTGATGAAGAGGAAGAAGATGATGACCTCTTGGAGTAGCTTCTCTCCATCTCGGCGAAGAAGGCCTTGTCTCGCTTCTTGTTCTCACGCTGGTAGTCCTTCAGGGCCTTTCGAAAGAACCTCGTCTTGGGCTTGCCCTTTGTGAAGGTGGAGTTGTCATGCTTGCCGGAGTCATAGGAGCCACTGTCGGTGCCCTTCTTGTGACTGTTCCACTTGGGGGCAGTCGGTGATGAAATGACCTGGGTCACCACACTCAAAGCATTCGGATTTTGTGTCATGTCTTTTGAACATTCGTTTATCATAGACACGATGCACCCGGTTGTTAAAAAGACACAAATCATCATCTCCTAACGAATCAAGTTGGTCCTCACTGATAGACATCAGGGAGAACCCAGCACAGTTCAAAGAAGAGGAGTCAGCAGAAGGTGTCGTAAGGGCCAGGGTTTTTGATCTAGAACCAGTGAGATTTGTTCTCAACTGGATATCAACCTCTGTGGCCTTGAGCTTACTGAAAAGCTCTGCGATAGTCAAGGTATAGTAAGAGGTGCTCTCAATGATAGAGGATACCTTGATCTCCCAGATCTTAGGGTCCAAGGTATGAAGAACATTGAGCGCCTGCTCATGATCTGAGACCAGCTGGACTCCATCAGCCTTGTTGGCCCGAAGCTTGTTGATGATCGATTGAAAACGATCAAACAAAGCTTCAACAGATTCACCCAGATTCTGTGTGAAATTTTCATATTCACACCGATAGGTCTGATAGAGCCGAGCCTTGACCTGGGCTGTCCCCTCATGGTGTGTCTAGAGGGTAGCCCAGATCTCTCCAACAGTGCTAAGATGGCTCACACGCTCAAACTCAGTGGGACCTAAACTAGAGAATAAAATGTTCACAGCTTTGTTGTTGTTCTGATGCTAGGCGACTATGTCAGGGGAAGTGCACTTAGCAACAGGAAGCACAGTAAAAGTAGCATGAACACAAATATCCCAAATGTCCGAGCTCTGGCTCATGAGATAGGCTCGTATGCGAGTCTTCCAATAAGTGTAGCCAAAAGCTTCAAGGGACATGACCTTGCCAGAGGAAGTCATGATCACTACCTTGGGTTAGAACCGGTTAAGGTATGGAAAAACCCCAACCAAGCTCTGATACCACTTGTAGGACCGAGAGTAGCGACCAGAGGGGGGGTGAATGGGTGCCTAAAAAAATTCTTTCGAATCAATGGCCTTCTCCCAACACCCAACACACCTCAACAAAAACAACCTCAAGAAATAAAATAAGGGTTAATTTTTTCCGTGCCATTACAATTTTTGCGGTTTGCCAATATGCCATCGATGTGTCACTGACATATGGGGGCCGCCACAGTCACTGACAGTGGCATATAGGCAATTTCTGAAAATTATAATGGCATGCGAGTAATTTTCCCATAAAATAATCTAGCCTAAAAAAACAACCGGTGTCCTAATCGAAAAGACACCACCAAAGTTCTTAAAGGCAGATTAAGTTAACTCACAGTTCAAATGACAGTTCCACAAATGATTCACTAAAAACAGTGATAATCCATCACGCACATCCAACACATCCACATTACACGGGCAGTTAACAAATGAGAGACACCACAATTTTTAGCGCATTTGAACTAAACAAGCTAAATGCAGTATATAAAAATTGCTCACAGGTGATTCAACAAACACTTGAGGAATATTAACATCACACATACATCTAATCATCCACGTGATTTTTATCCCAAAAATCACAAATGCATCATTAAAATATACAGGAAATTAATCACAGATTAATCAAGCACTTTGCAAGATATTTAAAGTGTAACAGGAACTTGATTCATACAAGTGAAGACTTCTCAAAATGTTGTATCCAAAACTAGTGCATGATCAGGCAGAAACCTGAGCAAATTTTAAATCCGGCCAACTACTAAATCAAAAGCTTAGACACGATTTTCGAGGAAAAAACAAATGATTTGTTGTGCTAATATCTTTTCTTCAGTACCTTGTGACTTGTTCCTTCGACATGCACTGAGAGCATGTTCTTCCGTGCTGCTTGAATGATGGCCGACGTCCAATCTGGTGGTCCCACGCGCACTGTAGCTCTGCGCTACAGCCAGGCGCTATACGCTTCTGCTTCCAGCACGGTTCTCGATCACTGACCCGTGCCACCAGCCGGGAAACAATCCCTGCGCCATGTGCGCGACATGCAGAAAAAGAACTTCGCAGCGGCTAGGTTCGCGCGAGAAATGAGAGGCTGGTCTGGGACCGTACGCAGGAAAACCACAGCATGAGCAGCACCACGCGAATACCTTGGTTCAGGCGATACTTGGTTGAAGAAAACCGAAGGCTTCACAGATCAGCGACAGTGAACTCGATGGTGACCAAGAAACTTGCTGGCGGCGCACACCACAGAAAACAGAACACAAAAATCTAGAATTGGTAAAGTGAACTCTGATTTTCAAAGTGATTGAGTTAACCCTAACCCTAGGGGGTTGGGGCCTATTTATAAGAAGCCCAACAAAAGGGAAAAAGACAAATTTACCCCTAGGGTAAATTACACATATGCTGAAATAAAAATGGAAAATTACACAGACTAGTGGATCCTCTATCGCTCCTAGCCCATGTACTCGGATTGGGCCGGCTCGACTCCGTAGTCCCTCTGCCCGACAGTCGCTCGCCGCCCGTGTACCTAAGTCACACGCAGCCCAAACACGACAGGTCTCATTTTCTCATCACATCTGGAGCCATGAGGCCTATGCCCTTCAACATGGCTCATATAGGAGCCGAGAGGCGTTGTGTAATGATAACGATGGAGGATTATTGGACGCTTCGAGTGCTTGCTTGGAGTCCTTTGATTTATTGCTATGAGTCTGGAGGTGCTGTGTAGCTTCATGAAGCTAGACTTCGGGGGGTTTTATAATACAAAGCGGTGTCTCAGAATGTGATACGACGAAGCCATGCTTTAGACCGCGATACGACAAAGCAAGGCTTCAGGTTTGATATGATGAAACAAGGCTTCAGATTTGGACATGACGAAGCAAAGCTTCGAATTTTTGATGAGGCGGTGAGATTAGGACTATTGATGGAGCGAAGCAAGGCTTCGGGTTTTCGATTAACATGATGTGACTTCAATCACTAATCAGGTGAAGCGAGGCTTCAATTTGAGTAATGAGGGATAAGTGTACGCACCTTCGGAAGCCTAGCAGGGTCCGAAGACCTAGGGCTTCACACCGGCACTAAAAGTTTGCCTCGTAGCCCCTAGGGCGCCCAAGACAAATGGAAGACTAGGAGGCCTTCGGTCTGTGTACGGAGCCCCTTGCCGAAGGGTGTGTGGAAGGCGATAAGGCTCCACAGCTTTCTTCGTGGGTGTACTCCAGGATGTAAATGGTCGCAGAAACACTAGCTTTTAGTACTAGGATCCCCATGGACGGCGCCAACTATTGTAGCAATTGCGTTAGCTACAAACATGTTTTTATAATATGGGTGTAGAATGTGAACCTTAAGGGCTCTTACAGAGATAGAGAGAGGGAATTTTTATACTGGTTCAGGCCTCCTCTGAGGATAATAACCCTACGTCTAGTTTGTAGTATTTTTCACTATAGGGTTCTCCCCTTGCTACAAGGGTGGTGTTCTGCTTATATAGGCAAGAAAGTAATGGAAAAGTCGATTCTACCGTTTACTTACAGTGCCGTGCTATTTAGGCTTTGTAGGTGCAAAATAGTAAGAACTATTTGACTACCTGTGCAGCTTTACATCTTTACAGACGTGGTAGATTTGTGTCACTTCAAGGGCAGGGGCCCCGGTATTGCTCTTTGTACTGTAGTGGTATTGAGATATTTCTTCAGCTCCCGGGCCGGAGCACTCATCGGAGGGCCTTCGTCGGAGCCCTTCGGAGAGGACCCCGAAGGGGCCTCAGAGAGGGCCTCAAAGGAGACCGCGGAGGGGGCCTCGGAGGGGATCATGGAGGGGACTCGGAGGGTCCTCAGAGGGGGCCTCGAAGGAGGCCTCGGAGGGGACCCCAATGCTTTATCTTCTAAACTTGTGGTTTGTTGAAGTAGTCTTCGTAGTGGTCTTAAGACGAAGGGGGGCCGGGGCCTGACCACAGTCTTCGCCAGCCTAGCAGGCTCCGGGCTTCGGGGTCTTCAAAGGTGGCTGTTATTTGACCCCTGTTAGGAAAAAACTATTTCTCCCAACGATCATCATAATTTATCTTTATTTTTCTAAAAAAATTACAAAGCCTATATGACAATTACTAGTCATAATAATCTGTCTTGTTATATTTATTAAATGACATTAAACAACTATTGGGATGGCAAATGCATCATAAGATTTTTTTTATTAGGCCAGCTGCTGCTCTTAATCTAATAAAGTTAGCCGCCGGCTGTGTGGATGTCAAAGCTGGTACGGTAGACCTTTTTCTGCATTGAAGTGGTAAATTAATTAATTTGTATGTATAGGGCTGTGGACCATGACCCTCTTGGATCTAGATGCACTGCAATTATAAATTATTTGTATGTATAGGGCTGTCGACCATGACCCTCTTGGATCTAGATGCACTGCAGTTATAAAATATTTGTATGTATAGGGCTGTGCACCATGACCCTCTTCGATCTAGATGCACTGCAATTATAAATTTCATAAACAGGCATCTCTTCTGATCTTGATCTTCTGACGCATGCGGTAATATATTCCATTTTTCTATATATTTTTAGAAAAAAAATCAATACTGATAATTTTTAAATAATAATTAATCTAAAAATATTTTAGTCTCATGTTATTCATTTCAATATAGTTAGATTAGTTAGATTGGGTTAAAAGTAATTTTACAATTTATTATCTTAATAGTTATTGATGATATATAACAAAATTAATAAGTAGTGATTAATATTTATTTTCTTTCTTTTGCTTTCCAATTAACATTTTGCATTCCAAGCTTAAGTGTGTATTCGTTGTGTGTATTCTATTGTCCATTTCTGATCTTGTGTGTATTCGTTGTGTTTTGTTCTTCACCATTCTTGCCAGAGTTCTTTGTTGAAAGGTTTTGGCTGATATTTGGTATGAGAGCTTCTTCGAGTCAAGGATCACTACTCCGCTCCGTCGGGCGAAGGTCGTAAAGGGCGACGAGGTCGCGACGTCACGTTCTCATCAGTGCTGCTCAAAGGGCGCCACAACGTCATTGTCCACTGTGCCATTGTGGAGTCATTCGCTGCCGGTTATCAGTTCCCCATACTTACACTATTGGTGTTGTTTTTGGTCACACGCGTGGAGTGGAAGATATGCTTAACTCTAGTGCAAGTCCTAAAACTTGGGGTTTTGAGCGTGTCATTCAGTTTGACCCTATAACTGATAAGGCATGTAAAAACGTTAGTAGCAACGCCTATAAGCTAACGAGATGATGGCCATGACACGCATCGAATCGCACATATTGAGTGAGAAAGTATCAAGCATGCGATACATGTATACCGTTAGGTGGCGTAAGGCATGGGTCGGACCATTGGGGTCGATCAGGCAATTGGCTGATATGCACGACCCACACCATCAGGACGATGATTGGGCAAGCGATTGCACTATGCACCTAGGCTGATTGATAATCCCTGGTGCCGATGATATGCGACATGAAATTAAAGATAACCTATCGGCTTGTACTCCGATAGAACCTAAATGTAGCATACCAGAAGATGCATCCATACTATTAAATCATCATAATAGCAAGATCGAACTTAAAAAGACAGTTGCTAAATCACGAATGACTCATAATATCTCGATATATCGGGCATACTTTATTTAGATGAATGATGTACATCAATAAATTTGATATAATAGATCAAGATGTCAGACCTAACTGATAAAGCCTCAAAGTACGATATCTAATCTAAATAATCTAAGAGATCGTAACAATGCAACCTTAGACATAGCCAGTATATCGAGATAAACCAACGATTATACTAACCGAACCACTTCAATAGATCGAAGCGATGTAGCCTTGAACAACACCAATCAAGTCGATACAATCGCTAGGGTGGCAGGACTTACCCCTTCAGAGGAGATCGAAGTGATGCAGCCTAGCTCTGGGTGCCAAGCCTCGCCAAGATTGAACCTTGAATAACAAGGGTGGCGATGCGCCGAGAGTAGTTTTTTGCATGTGCTGTTTGTCCTTTGTTTGTACATAATATATACATATTTATAGTCCAGAGACTTGCCGTCCAATACGATCCGTATCGTAACTTATTCAAGCTCTTATCTCTATCTCTTCATCTCTATCGGTTTCTTCATATCCGATCATGAACAACAATACAGACAGACTTCTCTGACCAACCTTTAACCAGACTTCTTTGGCTTTCGTTGACCACACCGAATCCTTATTGGGCTTGGGACTTGAACAACTTTTGTCGACAACACATGCCCCAGTTTCGGAGCATAAGTGTAACTACTGCTTCAAAATTATCACTCATTTAAGGCTTTCTGCACCAAGTCATCTCAAAAGCCCCATCGAACTTTCTATAGTAGCCAAAAACATTTCATCTTCTGATATCTTTAAGCCTGCTATATATCATCGAAGCATTATTTTCACATTGCAGAAATCTTCATCAACCCTTTCATCTTCTTCCTCGCTTTTCATCCATGGAGGACTATTATGGATGTCACCTAGTTCACCACATCTACTTCTCTTTTGTGATGGTGTTGGATCAGGCTTCATTCCACATAGTTCGGCAATTGTGTCGTTGAACAGGATAACAAAAAATTTGGCTCCTTTAGTCCTAGGACCTTGATTAATCTAGCACTTCGAAACCTATACTCATCATCATCACCCCTTTTTCCGAACGTTATAGCTGGGCCCACTAGATCCGCCAGAATCAACTTAACCTAACTACCGAGGCATCGCTTTCACCCTTAAAGTATCCACCAACTCCTATCTTCTTCTTTATGCCTTCCGAACGCACACAACAATCCTCTATCTTCATCTTTGAGCTCATAGACGACATCCTCTACACTACTCTCCATGTCCTTACGATCACGGTACCAAGATCTTCATCTTATTTCCTCTGTCGTTGGCCCCAACTCCACCAAACACCACAATGGCGACCAGTGCCTTCATCCCTGAGTTAAGTTTCCACTATTTCTTTACTGTTCATTTGAATCTTCGTATCTTTTTCATGCCTTATCCTTTCTCTTTTTCAGCTTTCTCTTTCTTTTCTTCTATAGAAACTGAGGAATCAAATCCTAGTCCCTATTGATAACAACCCCTGATGCTTCTTTTTTCCTCCGATGGGCAATCTAGATCCCATTGATTTCATCAATGCCGAAGCGCAACACTTTCCTTTTAAGAATTCAAAAATGCTTCTTTTCTCTATTGGACGCAATGTTTTAGGGCTTTTATTTCTCTGCTTCTAGGATGGCGTGATTGGTATCTCTAGGTCACCGCATCGGATCATAGCTCATGGGAGCAAACTAGCATAGCACATTGCATCGGCCTTTCCCGCGCCACGCTGTATAAGAATGAGTCGATGGTGTCCTCTTCATGCTACTTTTGGTCGGATGCTTTGAATGCCTTCCTCTTTGGTCATGGTCTGATGGGCCCTAATCTTCTTGATGTTACCATCTTATCTTGCCTTTATATCACCGCCGAAGCCAATCCCTTCTTCTTCCGCTCCAAACTCTCTCACCGCTTTGACATCAAATTTAGCGGCGGCTGGGCAAAATACATTACAAATCATATCAAACAAACTGGTCCTGTTGGTGTGTGGGAGCATGTTGCCTTCCTAAACCTCTGGTTTGAGAGGTTTCTTTTATGTGGGTCCACCCTTGGGTCTACTTGCCACCTTCAATTCATAGCGTAGCAACTTGCCACCAAAATTAAAATTCCTTTGGGCCCATATCTTCTCAGTTCCCTCTACCACCTCCTCCACTAGGCCTCGCTCCAATTATTGGTCGGTGAGGCAGTGGGCAATCTCGGCGGACCTTCGTGGTTCCTTCAACTTTGGCTTAACATATACTGTAACGCCCAGATTTATCAAATCCGAACCTTTATTGAAATTCCCTAAAAAATCAACAAAAACAAGACGTTCATCACACGACCGCGTACAATACAACAATCATTCATGGTTCGTAGACCATATTAGCACAAAAGTGTTAAAGTAACGAGAAACTAATAAAATAAGGGTCCTTGATGAACGCCTCCTTCCAGTCTCGCCTTGACTGGGTCGCTACTCCAGACCTTCATCCTCCTCGTAGAAGATGGGCTCTGGTGGTGTAAGTCAATAGGGGTGAGTACAATCGTACTCAGCAAGCCACCCGATGCAAATATAATGTAGAGTAATAACAAGGAAGGTAGTGGCTAATTTTGTGGAAAAGTGTATTTGTAAAGCAGTTAATGAGATCAAGTTATTAATACGGAAATGTAAACATGAGTATGCACCATCTTCTAACTCAAGGGGTACAGTCAGCCCACCCTCGCTCAACAGTCCTTACATGCCATGAATAACACAAACATTCAAGCAACAGTAAACTAACTACGAGAAGTCACACAACCCGCCCTTGACCGTGGGCTCGGCTTTTCGAAAAGATTTAAACTCTGATCAGAGGTGTACCACTGTACCCACAAGGCACGCACTCATCCCATACACCAAAGTGTAACAAGATGACCCATACCATGGGAACTCGTGCCAAAACCTTCCGTATGGAACGCACCAATTCTATAATCACCCTCTTATGGGTTTCATATGGTGCCCCGATGCGTCGAGCCAACACCATACTCCCCTTGAGCCTCGTCGGTACAAGTCACCCGTAGGTTGCCCCTTGCCCCCTCAACTATGGTGCTCCTAGTTGGTACGATCCATACTTTCAGTTAGGACTTACCCATTAGACTTGTGGTTAGTACGGAAGTGTTTTGCAATAGATCCCGTAGAGCGGTCCTTATAGTGCTCTGGGTGCGACCAACCAATGCCCTAGCTTGCACCCGGAACCCACCATACTTATAACATAGCCAACTCCAACAGAATCCAGAGACGAGAATAACGGGGAAATTCATATAGTAGAATCCAACTATCTACGAGTCGTTCTTTTATCCTATAGCAGTTGTGTCGGTACATTGGACACTAACTAATATATTATTGTAGAGTGACAAGGAGTTATAGGCGCAGTAAGCATGGCTTGGGTTTACACACAAGGACGAGGATCTAAAAAATATAATTTAAGGCTTGAGATTAGACTAATGCAATATTATCCTTTGAGTTATAGCGATAATTTATTAAAACATGGGCTCAATGATGATCAAAATGGGGGTTGTGACTTTCCTTGCTCAGCAAATGGCGACGGTGGAACCTCGGGGTAGTATTTCGGATCCTCGACGGTATCATAGTCTTCTCGATACGAAAAAAATTAAACACCACATTCAATAAACAATAAAAACATTACAAAACATATACATACAAGTTTATGGTCTTAAACAAAGGAAAAACCCTAAATATTCTAAAGTTATGGTGAATATATTAAGGGTTAATTTTTAGGGGTTTTCCTGATTTATTTCATGAAATATCAATTTATTCCTAAAGGGGTTTTTATTCATTTATTTAATAAGAATATTTTGTTCCAAATTAACATACTATTTTTATGGCTTAAATCTGTAGAGAATAAAAAGATAGATTTAACAAAATTTGAATGGTGAAATTTGGAGTTAAATTGAACAAGTTATGAATTTTCAAAATTTAAACAATTTTTCTGAATTTTATTTAAACTGGAAATGGGTTCTAGTCCACGGTGAGCCAGGCTCACCACGGACCAGCGCATTGTGCGCGTGGACCCGATCACCCTGAGCCGTTCGATCGAGATCCAAGGGCTAGAGGCGAGGCGGGGGTTGTAAGTGGCAGCGGACGGCCCAGATGGCTCGTACCGCTTTGACCAGATCGACGACTTTGATTAAGTCCCCTCGGGATTTAATCGGGGTCGTCTGATTACAACCGTGCGACCAGGATGCGATCCGGCACGGCACGCGTTGCCGATGGTATTTTACCCTTCGTCCTCGACTCCAACGACGCAACAACAACAAATTCCGGCGACGGTGATGGTTAATTGGCCAAGCTAAGGCCTAAAACGGGACCAGGGGCTAGGGGGACTCGGGCATACCAGCGGTGGTGGCGGCGGCGAGCTGACGGCGGCCGGCGATGAAGAGGGGCGACGAAGCTTCTCGGGCTCGACGGTGGTGGCGGTTTTTGGCGGTGATCTAGCCCAATGGAGGTGAGGCTGGGGACGGGTAGACGATGGCAGTCCCGGAGGTGTCGACGGTGAGGGCGGCATGGGCTCGAGGCGTCGGCAATCGGTGGCTAGAGGTGGAGCAGAGCAAACGGACAAAAAATGGGCGGCGGCGCTCTGGAGTGCGTAGCTTGGGCTAATAGGGTGTGAGTGGAGTGCGGCGAGGGCGCGGGGTTTAAATAGGGGGTCGTCGGGGTCCAAAAGGAACGAAACCGAAGGTTTCCTTTTCTCCTCGCCGGTGAACTTTCCTTAAGCTCGGATTATTTCCATGCATGGCGAAAATGCGTGGCTATCAGTGAAAGGAGATCCCCGACGGTCGGGGATCATGATCCCGGGCTCAATTTTGCAGTTGGTGGCGGCCGGCGGTGAATTTGGAAGGGTGGCCGATAGGTATGGAAAGGGGGGAGATCACCTTCCATCGGAGAGGAAGGCCCTGACAGGTGGCCCCCACCTGTCAGCGGCCGAGCGTGAAGCCAACAGCGCCGACAGGCGGGCCACGGCTGCTAGAGACCGAAGGCGAGGGGGTGGCTAACGAGCGGGCTAGGGTGGGTGCGGGCGAGGAGGAGAGAGAGGGGGTGCGCACCGACTGGTGGGTCCCACATGGCGGTGACATTTTTGCTGGACTGGGCCGGGCTGAGGCAGATTTGTGGGTTGCGGCCCAAAAGGAATTTAAAAGTATTTTTCAATTAAAATAATTCCAGTAAATCATTTATTTGCTTAGAGGTTGAATCACTATTGATAAAATTTTGTAAAAATTCCTAAAAATATTTATTGGCCTCTAGATTCCACCATAAATTTCTCAAGTTAAAATTTGAAGTATTCCCCCTTGTTTGGCTTTAATAGTGTTCTTTTAGTCTTTTCTTTAATTAAATAAATCCTTTAAATTCCTAAAAATTCATTTTCGTTATTTTATTTATTTTTAATTCTTTGGATGTTACATATACATAGCCAAAATTTCTTTCAGCCCTTCGTTTGATCTTCTTCAATTCCGACCTAACTATCGTGAATCTGCCCCATTGACCACTCATCGGTGTTTGTCCTTGGGGCAAGGTGGCCGCCTACCGAGCAGGTGAAAAAATGTCTACTGACCTCTTGATCCACTGGTTCAAGACATTTTACTGTGGTCTTACTCGTGACCGCATAACCTGGTTTACGTACGGGTCCCTAGCGAAGTATGAATATCCATATCGGCTATCATTGGCCGATGTATTCACCGATCTAGAGAGCAGGGACATCTTCATTGCTTGTATCTCTCATTGCCTCCTTCCAGTCAAATTCACATCATAGTTGGTCATGCGTGCAAGCCAATGTAGGAGTTCTACCATCTGATAGTCTGTGCTTGACAGTTTTGTTTTGGCCAGCTGCCAAATAGCCTCTTCTTCATCGGTCGAATCCAAGTTCTTGGTGAAATCAAAAGCTCCCTGGAATATAATCGACTTCTTTCAATGGTCGGTCAAATCCCTCTAGGTGATCTTGGTTCTTGGAGAGCATGTCGGGTTGCTTTAGCTCTTACCACAGATGGTGGACCGAGATGAGCCAGCATGCCTTGAACTGCCACTCCAAGCACTACTGCTTGTCGCTGGACCTCGCCTTCATGGATATCAATCTTGAGGTTTCTCTGATTTGTCTCCTCTCAACTTGTTTCATCAGTTTTCATCTTCTGATCATCTCTGTACTTACACGAACATGACTTAGATGTGTCCTGACTGAGCCAATGTGGTCGGTCGATACTTTATGGACCAATATCGGCCACCACCAACCTGGGCACCGAGGCTCCCACTCCAATGGACTAGATCAACAAGAAAGTGTCAAGACCCTGGGGCACAAGCTCAAGGCGTCGGGCATAGCTATGCGTCGGGTTTTTAGAGCTCAAGCCGACCAATTAACCCTACTAGTTTTGACTTCACCACGTTCGGTAAACTTTCATATTTTTCTTTATGAAAAATTCTTACATCACTTTAGTCTTGGCATTTATCCTTTTTCTTATGGTCGATGCCAATCGTCCCTCCAGCCACACAAACACCCACTGATGATGTTCCTCCGCTGATTGTCGTGATGTCATCTTCAGCTCAGGTTTGTATTTATCATTTTGGAGCATTCTTGATTCTTTGTAATTTTGGCACTTATTCTTTTCTCTTACCATAGCCATCGGCGTTTGGACCGACGGGCGTCAAATGCCTTGTTGATGCTTTTGCAACCAGCAATCCTGCTGGCACCTCGCTAGTTGTCACTGAAGTTCCTTCCATTGTGGTCACTGTTTATGCCACTACAGTTGGCTCTGGTGCGACGGTCACTACCGTCGCCATTGCTACTAATCAACCGGAAGCCACCGCCGGAATGATTATCATTGATGTTGATGAGCCTCGTTAGATATTTTTTTCTTACTCTTGCCTTATCTTCGTGAAACTTATATTGCCGTTGAATGTATCTGACGCTTGATCCTGCTACCTCATCTGCCCCCGGGACGACCTCGGTGAAGGGAGTACACACACCCTCCTTTTCAATGAGGTGGGAGATGATGCTGCAACTTCCGTCGTCAATGGCGATTCACAATTGGCTCACCACGTCGGGCCGACTGACATAAGTATCCTCCGTACTTGATATTCAAACATGATTACTTCCTTCACCTGACTCTTTTCTTTTCCTTTTAAGTCTTTCGTCCAGAAATTACCATTTTATATATCCCAATATCTTCAAGACAACGAGGTCACCGATGCCCCCTAGCCAACTGCACGCAAATCATCTCTGGAGGTGAGGGAAGTGCTATCAGACTTACTGCGCCGTCTTAGTGAACCAGTGGAGATCCTGATCAATGAAATGAGTCCTATAAGGGCTCGCTGTAATGACGTGATGGACTTCCTTATAACACTCCAAATTTCACAATTTCAGGTCTATTAAATTTCCTTATGAAAATAAATTAAAAAAAGGTTCATCGAGCCACAACATGTTACGTCAAACAAAATACAGCGCAAAGGCTATTTTATTACACCGAAGGTATACAAATAAAATAAAAGACTTGAAAACGATGAACATCTTGCTCCTACAAATGTGCCTCAACAAGGACAGTTTAATCCAGACCTTCTTCTTCGACAAACTCAGTATCTAAAAAAGGTTATTCAACAAGGATGAGTACAAAACGTACTAAACAAACCACCAAATGCAACATAAATGTAATATCAAAGGATAGGCATTTGGCTTGTTTTGCATAAAAGTATATTTTTAGTAGTTAAGCAATTATAGTGAACAAGTTTAATGAACAATGATTAAATAAACATGTGATAAACCATTCACTACCTTGAGTACCACAACAGTACTCACTCGCACAATAGTCCTTAGAAATCTAGTACTCATTCACATTTAAGTTAATTTTACTAACTGCGGAGAAAATCACTTGGCTCACCTTTAACCGCAGGCACGACATTTTGAAAAGATTGTACTTTGATCAGAGTTGTACAAATTTACCCACAATGCAAGAATTCAACAGATCATTACCAAATTCCTGCCAAAACCCTTTGACGTAGACGATTTCAGCAGAAGGATAACCACACTAGGTTTCTCCGGTGCTCCACCACTTGGATTATGTCGAGCCCCCTTTTGTGGCATTGTATCTAGTCAATAAAAAGGAAACAAGGTCTCCTTTCTTCTCGACTCTCCTGACCCACTGCTCGGTGCATCCTACTGAAGCGACCTATACGCCAGGTTAGGCCTTACCCACTAGACTTCTGTCTTGTATGGAAATGCTTTGCAATAGATCCTGTAGACCGGTCCTTATAGTGCCTCGGGTGTTACCAACCAGTACACTCACTTGCACCCGGAAACCCATCTTTACCATTAACTTAGCAATTTTCTAAACATTGCTTCCAACTTTTAGAACCATGAGAAGAGACATATTTACGGAATATAAATGAGAATAAAGTAGCCATTATAGTCTACGACTCATTTGTAGCAATACTAAGCAAGTGTGCCAATACTAGGGCACTAACTAATATTGTAATATTCAGGCGAGAAGGGAAAATGGATCAAAAGCATGGATTGGTTTTAAATAACATGGTCAAGGGATCTAAATAAATATAACCATATATTTTAAATGGACTAATGCAATTAATTCATATGTGTTATAGCGATAACTAATTTGAAAACATGGGATCAATATGGTCAAGGCATGGGGTGTGAGTTGCCTGGATCAACAAAAGACGGAGTCGGGTCCTCGACAAAAGACTCGGGCTCCTCGACATCTTCAAATTCTAAAAGCATGCAAAATGAGGAAAACACCAATTAAAGGGATTAAAATAAACAGTACAATTCATGAAATTAAATTACCCATGGTTTAGATAAAATTATGGTGATAAAAATGGAATTTGAATGGTTGAATTTGGAGTTAAGATGAGAGAGATATGAATTTTTGAAGTTTGAATCAATTCTAGAACTATTTTTGAACTGAAAATCAGAAAAAAAAAGTCTACGGTGAACCCACACGTAGGCGCTGTGGACCGGGCGACAAACCACTTGCCGAAACGATTATCTTTAGATCCGATTAACAGGATAAGTTTCCATACAATATCTCCTTCTTCAAATGACTTGGGAACTATTTTCTTATTATAATACCTGGCTACCTGTTGGCGTAAAAGATTACGCTAACAGGTTTTCAGAGATTAAGAACTAACAAACAAAGTGTTTGTGAAGTGAACTATTTCAAGCCTCCGAATTGGATAATTGCTCAAAGCAGTTTGAAGTTGTGTATTGAATGATTGAGTATTCGATACTCATTACAGGGCGAGAAGGGGGGTATTTATAGGTAAAAATCTTAAGGAAAAGACCTTTTTACCCCTCAATTACAACTGACATAGTGGAAACTATTCGGTATCCTTAATAGGGTTAAAATGGTAAAAGACTAATCTAATCATAAAGAAGATAATTCTTCCATCCTCGCTGGCAGATAAGCTTTCTAAAAATTCAACCTTCGAAGTTTTACTCCGAACAGAAGTCTACATGGATTCTTCGAACTTTATCATGTACTAAACCGGAGTTAATACTGGAACTTCGGTTTATTATATTGCCTTTGTATTATTAGTGTAGAGACCCTGAGGATGAAGTATTTTCCCCCAACAGTAGCCCCTCGAATACACTTCTCCGAATGATCTGTAAGGTTAGGAGAGCAGTATACGCAAGAAAAATAATCATGCCTAGGGGTTAGTAAAATTTATCAACCTTCGAAATATCCAAAAATTTAGAACTTCGAATCGATTTTTAAGAGAAGGTTTTATTCGAACAACTCTGAAATCAATTTCTATGAAGTCGAAAAGACCGTTAGACTTAGAAGAAATAGCCGTTATCTTTTTCCTTTCAGAAGAAGATATAATGTTGCTTTAATTTCGTAAGTAGTAACGGTCCAGAAGACGGAACGCCAAGTCTGAACGGTAAAAATCAGGAATCCGGGCTATAAATAAAGGACCCAGAAAACTTCCAGAATACCATTCTCACCGTTCTCGCTCAATCTACTGCTTAGCCTCCAAACTTCCTGTTCTCCTTGATGGCGAAGCAAGCTTCAAGGCCCCCGCGGCAACCTCGAACCTGGCTAGGTAGCAAGCCATGGCGGCGGCAGCTGCGGCAGCACCTGCGGGGAATCCCCCACAAGTTGGCCCCCACGACCTTCTCCCGGCCTCCTCCAAGTACTCGAACCAATCCTATAAGCTGGGGCCATCAACCTGCAAGAAGAAGACGATTGCAGTAGTAGTTGCGGGGAAGATTAGCCCCGGGGTTAAGGTCCGTAAGCCCGAGAAAGAGGCCATCCCTTCGCCTCGGCCCAGAGAAGTAGTCGTTTTTGAAGCCTTCTTCGAGGCGGGGTTGGGGCTTCCAGCGGTGGACTTATTACCAGAGGTATTGGATCTTTTCCACATTACTCTTCCTCAACTTTCTCCCAATGCGATAGCACACCTCACTATATTCGAGTGGGCGTTGCGAGCCGAAGGCTGTGAAGGGAGAGCAGAAATATTCGCAGCACTTCACAAAGCATCCTGCCAGCCGAAGACTTACTAGGGCTCTGAAGGAGAAAAGATTGTAGTTGCCTTCGGCAGCATTAACTTCAGACTCCAGGACGAGTACCAACTGCGATTTCCAGTGAAGGCCATCAATGCTAGATGGTACACAGATTGGATTCTTCGATGGTTCTACGCCGAGGTGGGAGTATACATCAATTTGGTCGGGCCTCTACAAGATATATACTTCCGAAGGGAAGCCGAAGTTCATCCAGACCCCGGCCAGCTCAAAGCTCATCTCAATCTGCTTCAAAGGATTAGTCGCCGCATGAGCATGCGGGACTTAGCGGAGGAGTTCATCGGGCTCCAGATTCCGCCTCTGATGGCCAACTGGCCTGTTAAATTTGAAGAGGATCCGGAGGATGGACTCCGAAAAATTTCTTCGAGTTCGAGCTCCGCAGGTAACTTTGAAAACTACAAAATGTTTCATGTATGATAATTTCAGAAAAAATGACATGACAAATAAAAACTTATCTTTCAGCTCCACAAGCCTCATTGACTTCGGAGCAAGTCATACAGGCTTCGAAAAAGATTCTCGGGGCTCCTACCCCCGCTGAAAAAGAATGGAGGGTGAAGCTGGTAGGCAGCTGGGAGCGATTCAACTGGGTATGGGGCGTTGAGGAGCCATGCTGAATAGCGTGGGCCTCATGGCTCCAGAAGTGATGAGTCATTGTCAACGATAGTCAAAGAGGACAGAAGAAGAAGAGATCTGCTGTTTCATGGGCCGCGTATGACTCAGGTACACAGGCAGCGAGTGACTGTCGGGCAGAGAAGGCTGCGAAGTCGGGCTGGCCCAATCCGGGTACATGGGCCAGAAGCAGTAGAAGACCCACTGGGCTGTTGACCAGGATTGACTCAGGTACACGAGCGGTGAGTGATTGCCAGGCTGAGAGAGCTGCGGAATCGGGCCGGCCCAATCCGAGTACTTGGTGCAAAGTCGGTGGAGGCTTTGTCAGTTTCGGCGCAAAACTAACGACCGTCGATCTTGTATCCGACTGTCCAGAAGAGAAGCCGTAGTCGCTACGAAAGCTTAGCTTCCGGATAAGTCATCTGTAACTCTAGGCCCACAGTCAGTCAGTCGTGTCTGTAAAAATATCTAAGGGCAGTAGAGTCTTTTCCTTTATTCTTGCGTCTGTAAAAACCCTAAGGGGCTGGTAGAATATTCCTAGTGTTGGGCAGCCTATAAATAGGGCCACAATCCCTAGGGTTTGGACTACCCTTCTAGAAATCACTTTTTCAATCATCCCTTGGGTCATTTTGTTCCTGCGTGCTTTTTTCTCTCTCCCTGTGTGCGCCGCCAGGCAACCTCCTATTCTTCCTGAGATTCATTTGGCTCTTTACTGTTTGGAAGCTTTTATTCCTGTTGATTCTCATGCGCAACACTTCATTTAAGGTTCTGTTGGTTCAGTTTGCACACAACTAATTTATTCCTAAGCAGAAGCTTCTCTGTGGCTTCTGTTTGTTCTTCACAAGAGTACTAGTTCTTGTGGCTGGTAGCAAATAGTACTACTTTCCTGTAGCTACAGTATGCTAGTACTTTAGCCTTGCTTTTCCTGTGTTGCTTTTTGATCGAGTTGGCAGGGTCAAAGTCCCTTTTCTTGTGTGAAGTCCAACTCTGTGTAGCAGACTTCAAATCTGCAAGCTTTGAATCTGCAGGCTTCGAATCTGCAGACTTCGAATCAGCAGACTTCGAATTTGCAAGCTTCGAATCTGCAGACTTCGAATCAGCAGACTTCGAATCAGCAGACTTCGAATCTGCAAGCTTCGAATCTGCATACTTCGGATCTGCATACTTCGAATCTGCAGGCTTCGAATCTGCATACTTCGAATCTGCAACCTTCGAATCTGCAACCTTCGAATCTGCAACCTTCGAATCTGCAACCTTCGAATCTGCATACTTCGAATCTGCATACTTCGAATCTGCAACCTTCGAATCTGCAACCTTCGAATCTGCAACCTCCGAATCTGCAACCTTCGAATCTGCAACCTCAGAATCTGCAACCTCAGAATCTACAACCTCAAAATCTGCAACCTCTGAATCAGCAGACTTCGAATATGCAGACTTAGTCAATTTGTTCTCGCTTTGCTGTTTAGTTTTCTTTTTAAATGCGTTGGGTTTTGGGAGCAGGCCATTGATTCGAAAGAATTTTTAGGCGCCCATTCACCCCTCCCCCCTCTGGTCGCTACTTTCGGTCCTACAAGTGGTATCAGAGCTTGGTTAGGGTTTTTCCATACCTTAACCGGTTCTAAACCCCGGTAGTGACCATGACGTCTCCTGGCAAGGTCCCGTCCTTGGAAGCCTATGGCTATAATTATTGGAAGACTCGCATGCGAGCCTATCTTATGAGCCAGGGTTCGGACATTTGGGATATTTGCATTCACACCACGTTTTTCATATTGCCAGTTACTGAGCAGGGTACTGCTAGTATCATTGCTCAGCATCTGAGCAACAGTAAGGCTGTGAACATTCTGTTTTCTGGTTTAGGTCCCACTGAGTTTGAGCGTGTGAGTCATCTCTCCACTGCGAGAGAGATCTGGGCTACCCTCAAGGCACACCATGAGGGAACAACACAGGTCAAGGCTCAGCTCTATCAGACCTACCGGCGTGAATATGAGAATTTCACACAGAAGCCGGGTGAATCTGTTGAGGCTTTGTTTGGTCGTTTTCAGTCGATCATAAACAAGCTTCGGGACAACAAGGCTGAGGGTGCTCAGTTAGTCTCAGATCATGAGCAGGCGCTCAAGGTTCTCCATACCTTGGACCCAAAGATCTGGGAGATCAAGGTATCCTCTATCGTTGAGAGCACTTCTTACGATACCTTGACCATTTCTGAGTTGTTTAGCAAGCTGAAGGCCACTGAGGTAGATATCCAGCTGAGATCAAATCTCACTTGTTCTGGATCAAAATCCCTGGCCCTTGCTACACTTTCTGTTGATCCCTCTTCTGTGAGTTGTGCTGGGTTCTCTTTGATGTCTATCACCGAGGACCAGCTAGAGTTATTGGGAGATGATGATTTGTGTCTTTTTAACAACCGGGTGCATCGTGTCTATGATAAGAGAATATTCAAAAGACACGGCACAAAATCCGGATGCTTTGAGTGTGGTGATCCAGGACACTTCATCGCCGACTGCCCCAAGCGCAATGGATACAAGAAGGGTACCGGTGGCAGCTTCCATGACTCCGGCAAGCACGAGAGCTCATCCTTCAACAAGGGCAAGCCGAAGACTCGATTCTTCAAGAAGGCCCTGAAGGACTACCGGCGAGAGAACAAGAAGCGCGACAAGGCCTTCTTCGCCGAGATGGAGAAAAGCTACTCCAAGCGGTCCACATCTTCTTCCTCTTCATCGAGCTCATGCGATGAGGAGATCGCCATCAGGAAGGGGAAGGACAAGGACGATCCGGCGGGCCTCTGCTTCATGGCCTTCGGAGACAAGCCGAAGAGCCACTCACACCAGCGCCGAAGATCCCGCAAGAGCTTCTGTTCAATGGCTCTTGGGGATAGGGAAGAAAAGAGCTCCTCCGACGACTCCGACGACGACGACAACAAGGTATCATCTTACGAGCGCGAAATCGTTGATTTACTTGAGAGCAATCGTCGGGAGTTGAAATATCGGGAAAAACTGCTTAGGGGGGCTAAGAAGAGGATAGATGAGTTAGAGAGTGAGCTTGCCGTGGCCAACGGCAGAATTGAGAGTCTATCTTCTTCCCCTTGCTTGGGTGATAGCAGTGAGTGCCCGAAGTGTGAGGTGCTTCTGTGTGACCTGTCGACTCTGAAGTCCAGGTACACAGAAAGGGTTGATGAGAGGGACGCTTTGGCCACTGAGCTTGAAAGCGCTCAGCTGGAGCTGAAAGGTGCTCAAGCCACTGCCGTCGCACCCTGTGTTGATTGCCCATCTCATCTAGTTGTCTTAGCTGAGCTGAAATCCAAGGGCGATGAACAGTTGGGTGATTTGGAGAGGTTGAGAGCTGAGCTTGCATAGACTAGGCTAGAGCTTGAGACATTGTCAGTTCCACCCACTGTCTGTGAGAACTGCCTGTCTCTTAGAATGGAATTGATTAAGCTAAAAGCCGAGAAGTCTGTCCAAGTAGAGAGTGAGTGTGAGACCTGCTTGTCTCAGGTGGAGGTTCTAGCTTCCTTGAGAGAGGAGCTAGCAGATTCTCAGAATGAGAACTTTTACCTCCGTTCTATCCTGAGTTGGATCAGTGCCAGAGAGCCACAGCTTGGCATGATGATCCAGTAGTTCAAGAGGCAGGATGGGTTTGGGGTAGGTTACACCTACACTAAGGCTGACTTTGAGAGTGCCATTAGCCGGGCAGTGGAGTGGAGCAAAATGACCCCAGAGCAGAGGTATCCCAAGACTCACTCCACTGAGACCTCCCAGGCTTGTCAGCCCAAGGATGGAGTGATTCATGAACCACCCAAAGCTCCACCCAAGAAGCCTATCTGGGTTCCTAAGCCCAAACACCTCCACTCTTCTCTAGACTCTCTTCCTGCACCCTCTCAACCCAAGAAGACCACACGAAACACTACCAAGCCCAAACATCCCAAGCCTCAACCACATCCCAAGAAGCCCACCTATCATTGTGAGTACTGTCAGAGAGACGGGCATCTTGCGGAGTTCTGCTTCAGGAGGAAGCGAGTTGAGAGAGCAGAGAGGGCTCGTGGTGATCAGGAGCAGTTCTACCAGTAGGGTGGTAGACTGCGTGTTCCTCGGCGCGGGGAGAGGCTGGAGGCCAAGTCGCGTCATGCAGGTGGTGGTAGAGGAGACGGCGTTCTTGCCCGTGCTCCAGTTGGTGGTGTTCGTTCCGGTAGAGTTCCAGGCCGTGTTGGCTACGGTCCTGGACCTCGTGGCCACAGGGTTAGGCAGAACCGAGGACCGCGCTTTGAGCCGCGTTTTGGTCCGAACTTTCTTGATGGTTTTCGCTTTCCATCTTTTGAGCAGATGGCTCGACACTGGTTTAGCTCTTTTGCTAAACCTGGTGCCGGACCATTTGCTCCCACTTACAGCCACTGATTGTGCAGGACCGGGGACTGGAGGATGTTTGGATCATGGACTCAGGATGCTCTCGCCACATGACAGGACATCGCAGATGGTTCTCCAGTCTCACTCCCCCGAGCTCCAAAGAGTACATCACCTTCGGGAATAGTGGTCAAGGGAAAGTAAGTGGCATTGGCTCAATTCGCATTTCAGATCATTTCTCTTTGAAGAATGTTGCTTTGGTTAAGAATTTGAACTTCAATTTGATTTCTGTTTCGCAACTTCTTGAGGATGGTTTGGAAGTGCGTTTTAAGAAGGGCAATTCTTCTGTGGTTGATTCTAGAGGGTCTTTGATTTGCCAGATTTTACCATTCGGTAAAGTTTTTCGAATTGACTTCTCTAGTTCTTTTGGCCCTTCTCGCTGTTTGATGGCTGGATCATCATCTGAGCTCTGGAAGTGGCATAGGAGGTTAGGTCATTTGAGTTTTGATCTGCTAGTCAGGTTAAGCTCTATGGACCTCATCCGAGGATTGCCCAAGCTTAAGATGGAGAAGGATCTAATTTGTCATCCCTGTCGTCATGGGAAAATGGTTGCCGCTTCTCACTCACCTGTGACTCAGGTGATGACTTCGTATCCGGGCGAGCTTTTACACTTGGACATTGTTGGTCCTGCTCGGGTACGTTCAGTCGGTGGGAAATGGTATGCACTTGTGATTGTTGACGACTTTTCTCGATTCTCGTGGGTTTTCTTTTTGGAGTCCAAGGATGAAACGTTTCAGTTTGTTCATGACCTGATTTTGAAGCTAAAGAATGAGAACATTGGTCGGATGCGAGCAATTCGCTCCGACAACGGCTCTGAGTTCAAGAACTCTAAGTTCGTCAGCTTCTGTAGTGATCAGGGTCTGGACCACCAGTTTTCTTCTCCTTACACTCCCCCACAGAATGGCGTTGTGGAACGAAAAAAACCGCACGCTAGTCGAGATGGCCAGGACGATGCTCGATGAGCACAGGACTCCTAGGCGTTTTTGGGCTGAAGCCATGAACACGGCTTGCTATCTGGCCAACCGCATCTTTCTTAGAGATTACCTTGGTAAGACATCATATGAACTGCGGTTTGGCAGACAGCCCAAGGTGAGCCACTTGCGAGCGTTTGGCTGCAAGTGCTTTGTGCTCAAGAAGGGAGGGCATTTGGACAAGTTTGAGTCTCGTTGCTGGGATGGTGTTTTTCTTGGTTATGCATTGCATTCTCGAGGCTTCCGTGTTTGGAACCTCGAATCCCAGCTGCTTGTCGAGACCTGTGAGGTTTCATTTGATGAGTCCTTGCCTTCTTTGACTCCTTCTTTTGAGCCTTCTGATGGTGAGCTCGGAGAGTCCATCTTCGAGGAAGATGATGACACTCCAACCACTAATGAGGGTGGGCCTTCTGCACCCCCCGCAGAGCCCACACCTTCTGAGACTTCGACTGAGGATGAGGGCGGACCTCTGATCACTTCTTCCACTACGATCGAGCCCCCTCAGTCGAGTCCAGAAGTGCCAGCTGCTGACTCTGGTGAGGTGACTTCAGATCACCAGGGAACCCGAGCAGTTCAGCGTGACCATCCCTCAGAGCTCATCATAGGTGATCTGACTGAGAGAACTTTGCGTTCTTCTGCCACTCTTGCTGTGTTTGCTGAATCTGCGTTTGTTGCATCTTTTGATCCCAGAGATGTTTCTCATGCTCTTTCTGATTCTAATTGGATTAATGCTATGCAAGAAGAGTTTGAGAACTTTGTCCGCAATCGGGTTTGGACACTAGTTGAGCCACCACCAGGATGCAACCCCATAGGCACCAAGTGGGTATTCAAGAACAAACAAGGTGAAGATGGGGTTGTGGTGCGCAACAAAGCTCGACTAGTTGCCCAGGGTTATTGCCAGAAGGTAGGTATTGACTTTGAAGAAACCTTTGCCCCTGTTGCCCGTCTTGAGTCCATTCACATTCTTTTAGCTTTTGCCGCTTCGAAGGGTTTTAAGCTTTTTCAAATGGACGTTAAGAGTGCTTTTCTGAACGGGTTCATAGAGGAGGAAGTTTATGTTAGGCAGCCCCCCGGCTTTGAGAACACTAAGTTTCCTCGACATGTTTTTAAGTTGCACAAAGCTTTATACGGGTTGAAGCAAGCCCCTAGGGCTTGGTATGACCGGTTAAAGCAATTTTTGTTGGGGAAGGGCTTTGTGATGGGTTCTGTGGACAAAACTCTCTTTTTTGCTCAGAGTCGCTTCAGACTTCTTAGTTGCTCAGATTTATGTGGACGATATTATCTTTGGCGGTACTACTGATTCTCTCGTGTCCAAGTTTTCTGAGCAGATGCACAGTGAGTTTGAGATGAGCCTCATGGGTGAGCTCAAGTACTTCTTAGGGCTCCAGATCAAGCAGACCAAGGACGGCACCTTCATCCACCAAGGTAAGTACACTCACGTCATGCTTAAGAAATTTGACTTTGGTGGTGAGTTGAAGCCGTAGTTGACCCCGATGGGCACATCTGGGGGTCTGGACAAGGACGAGAACGGCGTCAAGGTCAATGAAAGGGAGTTTCGAGGGATGATCGGTTCGCTGTTATACTTGACGGCAACCAGACCGGACATTCAGTTCGCCGTGGGACTGTGCGCGCGCTTCCAGTCTTCACCACACGCGTCTCACCGGCAGGCTGTCAAGCGCATCTTCAGGTATCTCACTTATGCGCCTGATCTTGGTCTTTTCTATTCTGCATCATCTTCTCTCGATTTATCTGGATTTTCGGATGCCGATTTTGGTGGGTGCCGGTTGGATTGCAAGTCGACTTCCGGTACTTGCCAGTTTCTTGGTTCTTCTCTTGTCTCTTGGTCTTCTCGAAAGCAATCTGGAGTTGCTCTTTCGACCACTGAGGCTGAGTACGTAGCTGCTGCTAGCTGCTGCTCACAGGTGGTTTGGATGATTTCCACTCTACGAGATTTTGGGTTGTTCTTTCCTACCAGAGTTCCTTTGTTTTGCGACAGCACCAGTGCAATTAGTGTAGGGAAAAACCCGTGTCTCCATTCAAAAACCAAACATATTGATGTGTGCTTTCACTTCTTGCGGGATCAATATGAGAAAGGTGTCATTGACCTTGTTCATGTTGATACCCATTTGAGCGTTTACGAGGGGATTTGGGTGTTGTATATCCTTTTTAGGATATTTTGCGTCAGTTCTTTCTTTCTTCTTTACTCTTTTCTTGAGTCTTTCTGTGTGTGTTCATATCTTGCATATTCACATATCACACTTTTGAGCTTGCTTCTGTTATATGATTGAACTGCTTTACTTATTCTAGCTGGTACATGCTTTTGATTACTTGTCAATGATCATGTCTTGTCTCAGTTTGCTTGATAAGTCTGATATCTGTCATATTTATGGCTTTTTATGCTTTAAAATTGAAAAATGATCACCATTGCTTCTGATAACTAGCATGCGTAGGCTGAATGTTCTTGCTATCTGTTACATGCCTCGTAGCTAGTTCCTGACTTGGATGCAAATATGCAACTTGGACATCTGTATGCTTTAATCATGGAAATGTGCTATAAAATAATGAAAAACCAGAGAAATGAAAATTCCATGCCTTTTTATGCTTAAAATTGAAAAGATCTAGGTGGGTTTGTCTTGTCGCATTGCATTGTTCTGGACTGCGTACCATAGCACTTTGGTATGAACTAGGACACTGTAGTGTATGCCAAGACCAATGTCTTAAGCTTCTGATGGTCCAGTTCTGGCCTAGGCTTGACTTGGTCGGTCAGCATAAGGTTTGACATGCAAATAACCCCTGGCAGAAATGAAAAAGAGAAAAGAAAAAGCTTGAAAATTGAAATAATAACAAGTTTGCTGAAGCACTTTGTTTTGGACAATGCTTATCTTGGTAGATATCAAGTTAGCTTTTGCATCTCATGCTTTACCTTGCTTGTTTATTGGAACATGTGGTGATGCTTTCGTTTGCAAAAACTGAAAAATGCGTGCAAATGACTTTCTTTAGATATCATCTGTTGCACTGATCATGCCATGTATCATTACAGTATGTCTTTTGCTGTATCTGTTAGATGTTGTAATTGCAGTCAATCATATCTGAGAAGCATGCTTTCTACACTCCTTATGCACTCCAGTTTAATTCACTGCATATTTTGAGGGGGAGTTGCATTTCAGGGAGAGTCTGTGTCTCTATTGAGTGCTTGATGAGTTCACTTGTCAACAAGGGGGAGAAAGTTTGGGATCAGAGTTTAAGGGGGAGTTCTTACTCTGTTGATATCCTTGTTGTTATGAAATCGCACTCATTTTGAGCATTTACGTTTTGGTTAACCATAATGACCACTTCTTGCTTTTGTTCGGCTTTTGGTCATTAGGGTTAAACTTTTACCTTATTTTCTTCTTCTTTGTTTTTATTGTGCTTTGTTTTCGTGTTTCCACAGTTGTTCGCAGGTTCTGAAGAGCTGAAGAAGTGAAGTGTTGACAATGCACTCATCAAGGGGGAGATTGAGGAGCCATGCTGAATAGCGTGGGCCTCATGGCTCCAGAAGTGATGAGTCATTGTCAACGATAGTCAAAGAGGACAGAAGAAGAAGAGATCTGCTGTTTCATGGGCCGCGTGTGACTCAGGTACACGGGCAGCGAGCGACTGTCGGGCAGAGAAGGCTGCGAAGTCGGGCTGGCCCAATCCGGGTACATGGGCCAGAAGCAGTAGAAGACCAACTGGGCTGTTGACCAGGATTGACTCAGGTACACGGGCGGTGAGTGATTGCCGGGCTAAGAGAGCTGCGGAATTGGGCCGGCCCAATCCGAGTACCTGGTGCAAAGTCGGTGGAGGCTTTGTCAGTTTCGGCGCAAAACTGACGACCGTCGATCTTGTATCCGACTGTCCAGAAGAGAAGCCGTAGTCGCTACGAAAGCTTAGCTTCCAGATAAGTCATCTGTAACTCTAGGCCCACAGTCAGTCAGTCGTGTCTGTAAAAATATCTAAGGGCGGTAGAGTCTTTTCCTTTATTCTTGCGTCTGTAAAAACCCTAAGGGGCTGGTAGAATATTCCTAGTGTTGGGCAGCCTATAAATAGGGCCCCAATCCCTAGGGTTTGGACTACCCTTCTAGAAATCACTTTTTCAATCATCCCTTGGGTCATTTTGTTCCTGCGTGCTTTTTTCTCTCTCCTTGTGTGCGCCGCCAGGCAACCTCCTGTTCTTCCTGAGATTCATTTGGCTCTTTACTGTTTGGAAGCTTTTATTCCTATTGATTCTCATGCGCAACACTTCATTTAAGGTTCTGTTGGTTCAGTTTGCACACAACTAATATATTCCTAAGAAGAAGCTTCTCTGTGGCTTCTGTTTGTTCTTCACAAGAGTACTAGTTCTTGTGGCTGGTAGCAAATAGTACTACTTTCCTGTAGCTACAGTATGCTAGTACTTTAGCCTTGCTTTTCCTGTGTTGCTTTTTGATCGAGTTGGCAGGGTCAAAGTCCCTTTTCTTGTGTGAAGTCCAACTCTTTGTAGCAGACTTCAAATCAGCAAGCTTTGAATCTGCAGGCTTTGAATCTGCAGACTTCGAATCAGCAGACTTCGAATTTGCAAGCTTCGAATCTGCAGACTTCGAATCAGCAGACTTCGAATCAGCAGACTTCGAATCTGCAAGCTTCGAATCTGCATACTTCGAATCTGCATACTTCGAATCTACAGGCTTCGAATCTGCATACTTCGAATCTGCAACCTTTGAATCTGCAACCTCCGAATCTGCAACCTTCGAATCTGCAACCTTCGAATCTGCATACTTCGAATCTGCATATTTCGAATCTGCAACCTCTGAATCTGCAACCTCTGAATCTGCAACCTCCGAATCTGCAACCTTCGAATCTGCAACCTCAGAATCTGCAACCTCAGAATCTGCAACCTCAGAATCTGCAACCTCTGAATCAGCAGACTTCGAATATGCAGACTTAGTCAATTTGTTCTCGCTTTGCTGTTTAGTTTTCTTTTTAAATGCGTTGGGTTTTGGGAGCAGGTCATTGATTCGAAAGAATTTTTTAGGTGCCCATTCACCCCCCACTAGTCGCTACTTTCGGTCCTACAGGCGTACTCGGAGTCGTCGCCCCTTCTCTTCCAGACTGGATTCCTTCTGAGACTAGTCCAAAGAAGTGGAAAGTCGAGGCTGGGACTTCGGCACCAGCCAAGACTCCCGTGAAGAAGTTGGCCCGTAAACCCAAGAACGTGGCCCCTTCCAAGTCTGCTACTTCGTCTTCAGATTCATCTAAGGATGAAGGAGAAAGAGAAATGCAAAGGGTCTTTATAGACCTTGTTACCGGAGAAGAAGAAGCGCGAGCGAATGTTGAAGTCCTGGCTACCAGTGATGCAGCGGCCGTGCCGGCTGCACAGGACAACCCTGAACAGGCTGGGACTTCGAATGTCCCACCAAGCCAAGAAGCCCCTGCTGCTGAAGGTAGAGTCGAAGTAGCAACTGATCAAGCTTCGATTCCAGACAAAGTGATGACTGTTGTTCCGAGAGAAGTTCCAACAGCTAATACTTCGGTTCCTGACTCTAAATCCGACGAAGATTTTGAAGGGGCATTCGATCCTCCATGTAGCCCCATACTCGTTCGTCGATAGGGTTTCGAAGGTAAGCTTCATTAGAGCACCTTTTTCTCCATGTCCTGCAAAATTATGCAATATGTAATACCTTCGACTTTGCAGGGTCAACCCCCATGTAGATGACTCCTGCGAAGACTGCGCCTGAAACATCAACATCTCCGAAGTCAATTCCGGAGGAGGTTATAAAGATGGGTCCCGGAAAAGGTAAAGGGAAAATAGATCCTTTTCCTGCTCCGAACTACGGATTAACCCCATCAGAATCCACAAACGAAGGCCAGTCTGTAGAAGGGGGCCAATCCACCGATGTCTCCGGGGATGCGGCAATGCGCTCTGGCCCCTCACCCAATGAAGACGATCAAAGAGCCCTGTCAATGCTCCCCCTCCTAGCTCTTTTCCTAGAGAGAAGGACCGGGCTTCAGACTCTGCTAGAGCCTTTGGCTCGAGCTAATCGCAAAGTCGGGGAGACTGACTTGGTGGCTATACATGGGGAAGCTAAGGGGTCGGAGCTAGATGCAGCCTTGGAGTGGGCAGTATACCAGGTATGAAGTATCTGCAATAACAGGGTTAGTTTCAGCTTATAAATAGTTTACTTACATTGCTTTTTCCTTCACAGCAATTAGTTTTGGCTCGAGCTGCGGCTGTTTCGAACGAGCGGGAATGCAATCGTCTTAAGGAGAAGATAACTGCCCTCCAAGAGAGTCTTGACAGCTCCGAGATTCGAACTTCTAGCTTGGACGAGATGGTAGCAGCAGAAAGGAAAGCCAGACTTGGTCTGGAGTCCGCTAATCAGAAGCTCAAAACCGAACAAATCGTGCTTCGGGCTGAAGTAGAGAGAATGCGGATCGAGCAAGCGACCGTGGGGGCCGAGCTGGTCAAGCTCCGGGAGGAACAGGCAAAGTCAGTGGAAGAGGCCAACAGCTTGCTCGGTCAGAAAACTCCTTGGTTATGGAGGTAGCCGGGCTATCTTCTTTGATAGACGAGCTGTCTTTGTCAAGGGATATTTTGGCCGAAGACAAGGTGAAGTCCAAGAAGGTAGCTGCAGAGACCATGGATAGCCTTCGGGGTGTCATAGAATTCTTCAGTACTTCTTGGATTTTACCTTCGACTGGCGACGTCCCCCTGTTGCGAAGGTTGAAGATGATCCAAGCAGCGGCGAAGATGATGAAGACTGTGAGTATTCGGTATGGATAAATCTCCCGCCAAGTATCCACTCTCGGAATACTTCGCTACTACGAAGATCTAAGGCTATCAGTAGCACCAGACTCAGGGGCGACTCCCATTACCTTCGATGACAACCAGCTATTGAACCCTTCCGAAGATGTGGCCGCAGCTTGGCAAGCCTTCCAAGCATCTTGGAGAGCCGAAGGTCAATCAACGATCAAGGCTTGGATTGATGAAGGACTTCGCCAGAAACAAGCTCGGTCGCAAGCTTCGAGTAGCCAGCCTCCGCCAGACCCGAAGGTCTAGTTTTGTTTAGGGCTCCGAACATGTAAAAATTTATGCTTTCATCTTTTATGAATGAAAAGACTTATTTGGAAATGTTTTCAGGCTTTCTGACTTTTTATGGATAGTCTCGAAGTGTTAGAGGTTAACGAAGAGCTTCGCCTGCTATGGGCTACCTTCGAAATTCTAAGACCTCACAAACGACCTCAATTTTTGATTCCTCGAGAAAGCTCCGGTGTGATTGCGCCCGCAATATGCAAAGATATATTATCTTACATTAAAGAGGCGGAAAAAGAAGTTAACTTGGAAACTTCATCTTCTGAAGACGTTGAATGGTCCGAAGAAGAGAATATTGTTGAAGAACAACCAATGAAGAACCCTGAACAACTTCGAAGCTGGGAGAGAAGCCCCGAGTGACTTCGAACTTGGGCTGAACTTCAGAAGGAATAAAAGGATTTCCGAGCTTTGAAAGGAGAGAAAAGAGTTAAACGTAAAGTTATTAACAATCCTGGCTCCGGAACTAGTCGTTCTGGCTTTAGCGGTAGTTCTAGGGATCAAAGGGGGCTTCGTTTCCTTCTTGGTATAGATACAAACTTTTCATGATGTAATGTAATCTGTTCGAATAATAAAGATTAAAGTTTCAAAATTGTCTCCCTACTTCCCAGCCCCTCTTTGGGTGTAAGCCCCTTCGAAATTCGTCGAAGGTGGTTACGCACAACGAAAATAACTTTAGTTAGCAGTACAATTTTGCAGGCTCAAAGCCCCTTAACAACTTAGAGATTGATTAAAATCTCAAAAAATGTCCTTGACTACTTGTAGTTTGAAAACTGGTAACTTAGTACCTTTTTGTTTGAATGTAGTCACTTTGGACTCTTTTTTCGGATAACTTAGCATCCAAAACAGTTGGTCACTTTGGACTCATTTTACAGACGTTCTAAGCTATTAGCTCAAAGTCTGTTTTTTTGGCCTCCTTCGGCTCTTTTTGCAAATGCTATCAAACCAGTGGTTCAGAATTCGCATAGTGGTCTCCTTGGACTCTTTTTACGGATGCTTTTAAGACGGAGCCTGGAATCCATTTTTCTATGATTTTCCCACCTCGTCGGAAGCTTCAAACCAATGGTTTGAAGTCCGCAAAATTGGTTCAAATGAATGACACTTCCCTCACAACCAACATTGTTCCTCCAGTGCGTCCACTAGAAGTAGGAAGTGTTTGAGAGGTAGGCATTATATGAACCATGAACTTTATTAATTTAGAAGGTGTTTACAGATGATTACAAGGAGCCCCTATGCGAAATATCGCTTTAAGTGCTCCGCATGCCAGGCATGCTTTAACTCTTGGCCTTCTAAATTAGCTAGCTTGAAAGAACCAGGACGTCCTGAACGCAGAATAATATATGGACCTTCCCACTTATTTCCTAATTTCCCTGGTGCTATGATACTTCACAAAACTAAGTGACCTGGCTTAAGTTCATTAAGCTTAACCTTCGGGTCATACCAAGTCTTCGTTTGCTGTTGATATTTCAACAAATTGGCCACAACCCAAAGCCTTGTCTATTCTGTTAAATCAAGTGAAGCTTGCCTTTCTCCTTCTATTTCAGGCTTGGTGCTGCGAATAGATCCTCCTTTAAACTCTATCGACGTCATAGCTTCATCTCCGAATAATAATCTGAAAGGAGTAAAACCTGTGGATCTTGCTTGAGTGGTCCGAATGGACCATAAAATCTTCGAGAGCTCTTCGGTCCACAACCCCTTTGCTAACCCTACTATTCTTCGATTCAGCCCTGATAGAATATTACCATTAGCCCTTTCGACAGCTCCGTTAGACTGAGGATGGCGCACAACAGCAAAACATATTTCTATGCCAAGATCTTCGCAAAACTTCCTGAAGGGCTCTGCATCAAATTGTGTCCCATTGTCAATTGTGAGCTGTCGAGGCACTCCGAATCTGCATATAATATTCTTCTAGAAGAACTTTTGTACATTATTCGAAGTGATAGCTGTGAGGGGTTCCGCTTTGACCCACATGGAAAAATACTCAATTGCTACCACTGCGAATTTCAGATTTCCTTTTGCTACTAGGAAGGAGCCAATGAGATCCATGCCCCATCTGACCATGGGCCAAACTGGAGCAATGACTTGAAGAGTTGTTGGTGGATGATGACTTCATCTTCCCATCCATTGACAACCTTGGCATGTGCGGACTAAGCTCTCTGCATCAGCTACTATTGTAGGCCAATAGAGCCGCTGACGAAGTGTTTTTCCTGCCAAAGCCCGAGGGGCCAGATGGCTACCACAAAGGCCTTCATAAATTTCTAGGAGCATCTCTTGACCTTCGGCTTGAGATATACATCAGAGCAGAGGGGAACATACTCCGACCTTGTAGAGAATACTGCTGATTACACGATAATTTCGAACTCTTAACTTCAACTTCAAAAGCCGTGGCCCTTCAGGAAAATTTGCTTTGCCTTGTAACAATTCCATAATTGAGCTCCACCAATCAGTGCTTGGAATGCAAAGAACTTCCGCAGAAGGGATTTGTCGCACCGAAGGCGAAGTAAGCTCTTCGTAAAAAGCTCCTTCCGGAATGTCCATAGCTCTGGCTGCAGCTTTCGCTAATGTATCGGCTTGCATATTTTTAGCTCTTGGTATACTTCGGATGGAAATCCCTTTGAATGCTGCTTCGATCTTACGGATCTCTTCCAAATATTTTGCAAGCTGCGGGTGATGAACTTGAAAACTTTTATCAACGTGCCCTACTACATTTTGAGAATCTGTTTTAATAACAACTCTTGTAGCACCCAAAGCATGCGCCTTTCGAATTCCTAACAAAATTCATTCATACTCCGCTATATTATTGGTGGACTTAAAGTTGAGCCTTGCGGAGTACATTGCTCTTTGCCCTAAAGGCAAATTATTACTGCTCCGATGCCTGCTCCAGATGCTTGGAAAGCTCCGTTGGAGTATATAGTCCAAATTCCTTCATTTGATTTCTCCAGAGCCCATACTGTAGATGGAGTCCACTCTGCCACAAAATCTGCCACCACTTGTGACTTGATTGTTGTCCTTGCTATGAAGGAGATGCCAAAGGGTGCTAGCTCAACAGCCCATTTTCCAATTCTTCCCGTAGAATCTTTGCTTCGGAGCATATCTCCCAATGGATACGAAGTTGGTACAACTACATTATGTGCTAGAAAATAATGCCGCAATTTCCTTGAAGCCATTATCAAAGCATAAGTGAACTTCTCTATCTCGGAATATCTTGTTTTTGCTCCAGATAAGGTTTCAGATACAAAATAGACTGGATTCTGCACCAACTTCCCATTGAAATCTACTTTTCTGACAAGGACTGCACTGACAGCAGAGCCAGTAGCTGCAAGATAGAGGAGTAGGGTTTCATCCGCAATAGGCACAGTGAGTGTAGCGAGGTTGCTGAGATAATTTTTAATATCATCAAAACTCTTTTGGCACTCCGGTGTCCATGCAAAATCTTCGGACCCTTTCAATGCTTTGAAAATAGGCAAACTTCGCTCCGCGAACCTTGCTAGAAATCTGCTAAGTGCTGCCAGATGACCAGTCAGCTTTTCCACCCGCTTTAAATTTTCTGGCGGAGCCATCCTTTGTAATACAGTTATTTGAGTAGGGCTAGTTCAATCCCTCTACTTGAAACTAGATACCCTAACAACTTTCCAGCCTGAGCCCCGAAGATACATTTTTCGGGGTTGAGACGGACTCCACATGCCCGAAGGCTATCGAATGTTTCTGCTAAGTCTAGTCTATGTTGGTGCTTTAAAGCACTCTTTATTACAATATCATCAAAATAGGCTTCTACATTGCGGCCTATTTGATGACCTAGAGCTTTAGCAATTAACCTCAAAAAAGTTGCCCCGACATTTCTCAAGCCGAAAGGCATTCTTACATAGTAGAAGAATCCTGAAGGAGTTACAATGCTTGTTTTGATTTCATCTTTGCGCTTTAACCAGATTTGATGATAGCCAGAATACGCGTCGAGGAAGCTTAATAACTCCGAACTAGCAGTGGAATCAACTAATTGATCAATTCGGGGCATGGGATAGGGGTCACGGGGGCATGCTTTATTCAAAGATGTAAAATCAATACACATGCGCCACTTCCCGGAGGATTTCTTTTCTGACGAAGACTAGGTTAGCTAACCAATCCGTATGAGCTACTTCTCTGATGATCTTAGCCTTCAGCAATTTTTCCACTTCTGCTTTAGCAAGGATGGCCCTCTCCACGGATAGCTTCCAAAGTCCTTTTCAAACAGGTCGAACCCTCGGGTTCACAAGCAAGCTATGCTCAATGGTATCTCGACTAACTTCTGGAATGTCTTCATCAGACCAAGCAAAGACATCCAAGTTTTCTTCAACTACCTTTTCTAATTAAGTAGTGATTTCTGGAGGCAAATCTTTGCCGAACTGAAAAGAATAGTCTTTGCCGTCTTTTACAATAACCTTCGTTATAATTTCTCCGTCGGGGCTGGGTCTTGGGAAGGACTTCTTCGAGGGTTCACCTGGAGTAGAGATCTCCAGATTTCCTTGTACATTGTTCACCTGTCTCGGGTCGAGAGGGGGGCCATGACCATATTCTGCTCTTCGCGTAGTGGCTTGATCTCCGAAGACAGTGAGTACTCCCGCTTGCGTGGGCATCTTCATACATAAATAATTATGATGTGCCACGGCTCCGAACTGATTTAACATGCCCCTTTCAAAGATAACATTATATGCATAAGGGGCATCTATGACATCGAAGATTACTTCCTCCGTCCTTACCAGTAGCCCCTCTCCGAAAGCTAACTCCAGACCTATCTGGCCGAGGGCATCAAGAGGGTGTCCTGCGAAGCCTTCCAAGGGACGACTTGCGGGGAGGAGATATTTTCTGGAGATGCAGAGCTGATCGAAGGCTTGAACGAAGATGATATCTGCTGAACTCCCTCCGTCAATCAACACTCTCTGGACTTTAGTCCCTTCTATATCAGCTGTAATAACAAGGGGATCTGCATGGGGAAACTTTATACCAGCTGCATCATTTGTAGAGAAAGATATCGGCACATGTGACCACTCAGGCATGGTAGCTGCAGACGAAGAAGTTCCAATATCGCCTACTTCCCGGACATATTCTCTTCGCTGTCTCTTCGACATACTGCCGAGGGTCCCTCCTCCGGAAATAGGGAGGACTACCCTTTTGCCCCGATCTTGGCCATCTTCTTGCTTTGGAGGTGGCATAATATTGACAACTGGAGGTTGCCTTGCGGGGTCAAAGTTGTCTACGCGTGTGATAGCCTGCACAGGTTCTGCACGTGCCTCGGGAGGGACTCGGTCAGTAGTGCCTCGACCAGAGGTCCTTTCGAGGTACTCGCCTCTTAAAGTGAGTATAGACTTGCACGCATCAGTAGCGTGACTCTGATTTTCACCATGAACACAGTAGAAGAAGGCCTGGGCTTTGCCAGCCGGCTTCCCTGGCGGCCTCCAGCCGCTGGACTTGCTTCCCGAAGCTTGTGGATTTCTAGGGGCAAATTTCTACGGAGGAGCAATGTTCAGGACATCGGAGCAAGGATGCTTTTGCCCCCGACGCTTGTCATGCTGGAATTCGATGCTAGGCCCCTATGAAGGTGTTGAAGTCTTCACTTCGAGCTTGACTTCTTGCAGGATTGACAGAGTTGAAGCTGTTCTTCGGAGCCACCCTTCTTCTGACCTAGCATATTCTACAAAATAAGCCATCAATTGCGCTACAGAGGATATCTGTTTCCGATGGAGTTTATCAAGGATGCCCACATGGTTAACTCCCTCTCGTGCTGCATCAACAACGGAGGACGTAGACAACCCCCGTATTTGCGACTTCGTATGAGCGAAGCGCTTGAAAAATTGTCTTAAAGTTTCTCCAGGTAGCTGCTTCACCTAGAAAAGACTTCCCGTAGACATTGGGGGTACGAAGGTACCCTGAAAGTTACTTATAAACTTCCTCCTTAACTGCTCCCAAGTTCTAATTGATCCCGACTTCAGGGACCAAAACCAATGCAAAGTCACCCCTTCGAGAGCAATAGGGAAACACTTGGCCATGGTGTCTCGAACTCCTCCACTGGCCTCAATTGCCAAAGCATACGAACGGGAGAACTCCCCCGGGTCCTCCTCTCCGGAGTACTTACAGAGCTTCGAAGTTTTAAACTTAGGGTCGATGCACACTTTCTATAACTCAGGATGCAGCGGATATTCGCTATCAAAGGAAGCGTTCTTTGGGGCTTCAGGATAAGGAAGATCATCGTCTTTAGGCACTTTGGGAATCACTAGGGTGGCCTAAGAATGTAGCCTATCTATGGCTTCTTGCCTCCACCTCGCCACTTCAGCTTGGGGGCTGGCCATTTGGGTCGCCATGCCACCAAGACCGTCTTCATTTCTTCCGGAAGGATCTTTCGGGTCTTGAGAACTCTACATGTCAGTTCGAAGCGCAGTCGGAGTTGGAGGAGGGACTCCGTCTGGCAGAAGCATAGATGGAGTTGGAGGAGGAACTCCGTATGCTCCAGTAAGGGAATTCCCTTCGGGGGTCTAAGGTGGAGGAATTACTGAAGGTCCTCCGACCTAAACTGTATTCGAAGATCTTGCTCCGGAGGTCCGAGGGGACCTCCGAGTAGGACTACCACCTGAACTCCGCTTAGGAGGCATGGTTCTGAGAACTTGGTAGAGAACAAAGTTTTTTGGACTAGGTTCCCCACAGACGGCGCCAACTATTGGCGTAAAAGATTACGCTAACAGGTTTTCGGAGATTAAGAAATAACAAACGAAGTCTTTGTGAAGTGAACTATTTCAAGCCTCCGAATTGGATAATAGCTCGAAGCAGTTCGAAGTTGTATATTGAATTACTGAGTATTCGATACTCATTACAGGGCGAGAAGGGGGGTATTTATAGGTAAAAATCTTAAGGAAAAGACCTTTTTACCCCTCAATTACAACCGATATAGTGGAAACTATTCGGTACCCTTAATTGGGTTAAAATGGTAAAAGACTAATCTAATCAGAAAGAAGATAAGTCTTCCATCCTCGCTGGCAGATAAGCTTTCTGAAGATTCAACCTTCGAAGTTATACTCCGAACAGAAGTCTGCATGGATTCTTCGAACTTGATCATGTACTAAATCGAAGTTAATACTGGAACTTCAGTTTAGTAGATTGCCTTTGTCTTATTAGTGTAGAGACCCTGAGGATGAAGTATTTTCCCCCAACACTACCCTTGCTTTAATCTCCTCAATCTTCTCAAGGGCTTTCAATCAGTTCTGCACTAAGTCATCTAGGCCATCTATCATTAAGTTGTAATAATCATCGGCCATAAATTGGTCCTATAGTGCTATCCTTCTAAAGACGATGTTATTTTTCCAAGGTAGTACTTCATGGCCATAAATTAGCTGATATGGTGGTACCTGTGTAGACCCATGGCACACCATTTGATAATCCCAAAGTGCTCCTGATAGGGACCAATGCAAACACTTCGGTTGTTCATTAATCTTTTGCTTTATCAACTTGATCAAACTCTTGTTTGATGCTTCAGCTTGCCCATTGGCTTGTGCATAATATGGCGATGAATTTAAGATATTGATTCCTATACCGGTTGCAAATTGCTGGAACTCTTCAGATACGAACATGACCCTTTAGCTGTCGTGATGGTCTGAGGGATCCCGAACCGATATACTATATGCTCCTTCATGAACTCAGAGGCATCGATAGAAGTTACCTTTTTGAGTGGAACGACCTCTACAAATTTCGTGAAGTAGTCAGTGGCTGCCAATATAAGTTTATGCCCTTTGCTTGATACCGGGTAAATCTGGCCGATCATATCAATGCCCCATCCTTTGAAGGGACAATGCATAATTATTGGGTTCATTGCCAATGCGGTTGCCCTCTGAACTGCTCCAAACTTTTGACAATCTTGGCATCCTTTATAATACTTTATGCGGTCTTCTACCATAGTCGGCTAAAAGTAGCTTGCTCTCTGGAGCAACCACTTCATTTTCTAGGCTGAGTAGTGTGTCCCACATGTGCCGTCAAGACCCTTGCACATCACCACTTTGAGTTCTTTAGTGTTTATGCACTTAAGTAGGACCCATCATCGTCCGATAATATAGATCTTCATTGAGCAGCACATACTTTGTAGCCTGATATCTAAGTTTTCTTGGTACCGATGTCAAAGGGTTTTTCAAATAAGTAATGATATCATACCTCCTATCACCGGCTTCTATTTCTGCGATCTTGTTGATGCCAAGATTTAGTAGAGCATATGCCCACTAAGAATGTCACATGGTCAACAGGAGTCAAAAGAGTTTGGTCAAAGGTGGTCAAAGAAGCCCATCCATATTGTTACAATATGACCAGATATGAAGGAGCTGATAAAGGAGGGAGAAGATAAAGATGATCCAGAATCGGTTACAATGTAGAATACTTGGACAACAAGTCTCTAGACTATAAATATGTATCTAATTAGCTAGGTTTAGAGGTCACACACACAATCAACCATAACAAACTACTATTTTTGATGCATCACCACCCTTGGATTCTCAAGGTTAATCCCGGTGGGACTTGGCACTTGGAACCAAGATGTATCGTCTCAATCTCCAGCGAAGAGGTGAGTCCCGCCACCTCGATAGTCACATCGACTAGGTTCGTGTTCTTTGAGGCTGCATTGTATCGATCGATATCTTGAGTTATCGACACAATTGGTGTGATTGTCGGGTTTATCTTGGTATATTTTGTTAGATCTAAGGCTACATTGTTTTTATATCTTAGGTCAATGTGAATTAGATGTTATAGTTTGAGGCTTCATCGGTTAAGTCTCATATCTTGATCTATTGTATCTTGTTCATTCTATGTACCATTCATCTTAATAAAGTATGCCTGATTTGTTGAAGTGTTATTAATTTATCGTGATTAGTGACTATCTCGGTTAGGTCAGATTTTGTAGTTACATTAATTTAATGGTATAGATATGTTTTTGGCATACTAAGTTTGGTTTCTATCGTAGTACAAGATGATAGGTTATCCTCGTTTCCACGCAATATTCCATCCACATCTAAGAGGTACTGTGATGAGAACATCACCAGTTGAGATAGGATCATGATTGTGAGGAAACAAGTTAAGGTGCATGCTTTCTATGTTAGATTTAATTTTTATATATGTTAACATCAGATGCTACACCATATGATGCGTTTATTTTTAATTTCAGAAATACTTTCTTGGATTAATAGAAGAGATGCATGTATATGGAACTCTTGTATTATCATGGAAGTTGATTGGAAACCAATAGACATTGAGTCGAGTATGACTCCAAACCAATAAGGGGAGGATGATGAGGATATCCCTGCCAATGATACAACCATACATCAATACTAAGATCCAATTATTAAAGTTTGAGCACGAAGATTAAATCTCCAGGTCAACTCGTTTCTAAGTATCTTAGTATAGTATCTTGTGAATAAATTACTACCTAATATTATTATTATTGTTAGGAACCATGGAGATGATGAAAATCACTTGGAGATAAACAAATAGCTGGAGAAGAACCAGGAAGGATGTCCAAGCCAATTTGAGAGTCCAATCTAACTACAATTCGTATCCAACTCGGATTCGAGGAACAACATGCACTAAAATCATCGCCTAGGCCGCATACGGACTCCGTTTTTGACGTTCCAGACAGCCACGGAAAGATAACTTCAAAACCTTTCTAATGCCACTAGTTTCATCTCAAAATTCCTTGTAGATCAACGGGAATCGTCAAAACAAGATAGAGTCCAGAATCTGTCAGCATGCTGTTTTCTGTGTTATTGGGCCTTTGGGTCGTGTATCCGGTTGAGCCCATTAGGGGTGCGTCCCAAACTACTATATAAGGTGTTTCTACAGCCATATAGGGTTTTTAGGTTTAGTTTACATGTTGCTTTGATAGCCACCACTTCATCGGATTTGTAAGTGAACCCCAACTCGTAGATTCAAATAGAATTTCAATCTAGGGTTTTGGGTTTAGTTTACACGTTGTTATGATAGCCGCCGCTTCACCGGTTTTGTAAGTGAAACCCAATTCACAGATTCTAGTAGAATTTCAATTCGATTGTGTTTTCTGCGTTCTTGCTTGTGTTCTTCGATTCGTAGGCAAGGATTAGCCTTCTTGGTGAGGTCAATCAGGCTGTATTTGGTTGATAACCAACAGAGCAGTGGTGTAGCAATTGAAAGGTCCGATCTCGTGGATCGGAAGCTGGATCGTCAAAAACGGAGTCCGTATGCGGCCTGGGTGATGATTTTAGTGCACATTGTTCCTGGAATCTGAGTTGGATACGAATTGTAGTTGGATTGGACTCTCAAATTGGCTTGGACGTCCTTCCTGGTTCTTCTCCAACTCTTTGTTTATCTCCAAGTGATTTTCATCATCTCTATGTTTCCTCACAATAATAATAGTATTAGGTAGTAATTTATTCCCAAGATAATATACTAAGATACTTAGAAACGAGTTGACCTAGAGATTTAATCTTTGTGCTCGAACTTTAATAATTGGATCTTGGTATTCATGTATGGTTGTATCATTGGTACGGATGTCCTCATCATACTCATCGGCCTTGGTGCAAAAGGACTTCACCTTGTCGGCCGATAGTGTGTTTAGCCCGGATAGCGTGGGCATGGTCATCGACCCTTTGGCCGATAGGCGTACTCATTCCTATTTATTTTATTCTTGCCATGGTCATCGACTCGATTGTCGATTGGCATTTCTAGCAACATCATTCTTTATGATTCCTTATCAGTTGCAGGGTCAAACTGATTGGCATGCTCAGAACCTTTTTTCTTCTAAGATTATAGGACGTACACTAGAGTTAACTAGATCTCCCTGGCCATGCGCGTGACCAAAAATACACCAATAGATGTCCATCTCGATCGGTCTGGTCATTGGATTGTACCTTGATGCTGTTTGGGCCAGATTGTTTGCCTCCGTGTTCTCTTCCCTCGGGATGTGCGTTAGGGTTGTGCTTCTGGATCTTGCCATCATATCTTGACACCGATCATGACACTCATTCAGCACGCCATCTTTGCACTTGTACTCACCTGATAGCTATCCCATAACCAATAAGGAACATCACAATATTTCTACGTATCGGCACTGACTTCTTCCAACAGTTGCAACCCTTTCAGCACTGCTTCATACTTGGCTTGATTGTATATGGAGAAATGCTTGATTGTGTACACGAATTCAAATGATGATCTCGAGGGGAAATGATCACCAGTTCTCTGCCGCATCCATGCCGACATACCGATCCATCGAAGAATAAAGTCCATGGTATCGTCTCGACATAAGTCATTGTGTCATCTCTGTACTCGACTACGAAATAGACTATTGCTTGTTATAGGACTAAGAGTACTGACCAGAGGGTTGAATGGGCACCTCAACAAATTCTTTCGAATCGATGGCCTACCCAAAACACCCAACGCTCCTCAAAAGACAATCAACATAAATTCCATAGAAAACAATAGTGCTATCACTCTCCTATCAGATATGATATGATGAGACAGTCTAAGAGATCACAAGCACTAAAATAATATAGCCTAAAAATGACTGGTATCTTAATTGAAAAGACACCACCACAGTACTTAAAGGTAGATTAAAATAACTCATGGTATAAATGACATTCCCATAGAAGTATCACTTGATATATTCAAAACAGATGTCATTTAATCATGGATCAGTCAAGCATATTTTCAAACACCTGAAATGTAGTGAGAACAAGACCCATATGTGGTACTTACCTGTGAATATACTAAAGAAGACTTGATGCAGATTTGACCAAACACTATAGATGTGTAGGCACTTGTCATAGCTGCACTTGGTGCATGCACTTGTTCCAGGCAGCAGTTCGTCAATGGAGAGAGGTACTGTTCCATGGCAGTTTTGGGCAAGTACAGCGTGCGCCTAGCTCATGCTCGTGCACCAACTGCGTCGAGCAACACGCTCTATCCCGCATGCGCCCTATCCTCTAGAAGCCTCACACCACACGTCGAATGGCTCTTCTGCAAGGCGCAGCAAAGCGTCGAACACCACGCGTGCCTAACTTCTGAATGAAAAACCGATAGAGACACCAACGACTAGGAAATCAGTGATGGGACGCGCTATCTTGAACCAATCGCCCCCTAACTCAGGTGCCTCCTAGCGCAGATTGTGGGCCGCCACGTGCAGAGACCAATGCTCACTCGCCGTGCGTCCCTGGTGGTAGCTCTATGTACTAAGCAAGCCACGGGCAAATAGACAAAAAACGGCTGAAACAGGGATTCCTTCAGAAAATCGGACTCGGTTTTTCTGAGAATCACAGTGCGCCTAGGTGTGCTGCTTACAGAATGATGAACCGGCGGAGTGAAGTTAGCTGGTCCCAAAAAACCAGAGTAGCCTTCAAAGAACTGTGGAATAGTGGTGCGCAGGAAAACAACAGTAAAACAGAGGAAGAAGAAGGTGGGCAAAATAAAATGAACTCAAATTTTCAATCGGATGAGTTGGTGAAATCCTAGGGTACACATGTCTTTTTATATGTAGTTTATAAAATGGAAAAGACAGTTACTCATTGTGTAAAATACACACTAGCGCAAAAATAAAACTACAGGCCCAACTGGCAAAATAGTCAAATCCTATCTACAGATAGCTTGGCCACATACGGAGCTTTCGTAGCAGCTACGACTTCGCTTTAGGACCATCGTATCTTCGATGTGCGTTCTAGATTAGAGCGTCGTTTTTACATTAAAACCGACAAAGCGTCCATTGTCTTCGTACTAGGTATCTAGATTGGGCAAGCCTGATTCCACTGCTCCCTTAGCCAAGCAATCCCTCAGTCAAACTCGGTCAATAGACCAGCTGAACCCCTGCCGTTCCTGGCCCATGTACCTGAATTGGACCAACCCAACTGCGCGGCACCTCTGCCCGGTAGTCGCTTGTCTCCCGTGTACCTAAGTCACACACATCCCAAGACACGACATGCCTATTTTCATCTTCATCTCCTCTCTCTCTTCTCTGTTGACTTTTGTTGATAATCACTCATTACTTCTGGAGCAATGAGGTCCATGATCTTCAACATGGCTTCTCAATCTCCACCTTGATGAGTGCATTGTCAACACCTTCATCATCACTTCAGAAGCTACAAAATGTTTGGAAACACGAAAACAAAACACAAGAGAATATAAAGAAGTAAAAAAATAAAAGGTTTAACCTTAATGACCAAAATCCAAACAAAAACTAGAAAACAGTCATTATGGTTAAACAGAAAGAAATCAGCAACGATTTTAAATTAGTGCAATCTCTAAATTATCAACAAGGATATCCAAAGAGTAAAGGAAAACGAGACTAAAAACTCCCCCTGAAACAAATCCCAGAGAAAGACAAAAATCCCTCTAAACTCTTCTAAAAGATCAAGTAATCCAAAATTTCTCCCATTTGTTGACAACTGGACTCATTAAGTAAGACTAAATGTACTCATACGAGACACAAACTCAAACTTCCCCAAAAAATGCAGCTCCCCCTCAAAATATGCAATGAATGCAACTAGGGTGCAAGTGGAGTGTAAAAAGCATGCTTCTTAGATATGATTAACTGCAATTACAAAATGTAGCAAGTATAGCACAAAATATTGTCTAAGACACATGGCATGATTAGTGCAACAGAGGATATCCAAAGAAAGTCATTAGAACACATTTCCAGATTTTTGCAAATAAAAGCATCACCATATTTTCTATTTAACAGGAAAGGTAAAGCATGAAGTGCAGAAGCTAGCTAATATCTACCAAGATGGGCATGATCCAAAAACTCAGAGCTTCAGCAAACTTGTTATTTTTTAAAAAAATTTCTAGGTTTTTCTTTCCTTTTTCTTTTGTGCCAGGGGTTATTTACATGTCAACCTTATGCTAACCGACCAAGTCAAGCCTAGGCCAGAACAGGACCATCAAAAGCTCAAGACATTGGTCTTGGCATACATTACAATGTAATAGTTCATACCAAAGTGCTATGGTAAGCAGTCCAAAACAATGCAATGCGACACAGCAAACCCACCTAGATCTTTTCACTTTTGCATAAAACGCATGGATTTTTAATTTTTATGGTTTCTATCATTTTATAGCATATTTTCCATATTAATGCAACCTTGGAAACATATTTTTCATTTTTATGGTTTCTATCACTTTTCACTGATGAAACCTTCGCATGGAAGTCGATCCGAAGTTTGTAAATTTCTGAATGCTTCCAAGGTTGGTATATTTTATTAAGCCCCTGAGCATGGACATGTTTCTTGCGTATACTGCTCTCCTAACATTACAGATCATTTGGAGAAGTGTATTCGAGGGGCTACTGTTGGGGGAAAATACTTCATCCCAAGGGTCTCTACAGTTATAAGACAAAGACAATTTACTAAACCGAAGTTCAAGTATTAACTCCAGCCTCGTAAATGATCAAGCTCAGAGAATCCATGCAGCCTTCTGTTCGGAGTATGACTTTGAAGGTTAAATCTTCAGAGAGCTTATCTGCCAGCGAGGATGGAAGACTTATCTTCTTTCTAATTAGATTAGTCTTTTACCATTTTAATCCTATTAGGGGTACCGAATAGTTTCCACTATGTCGGTTGTAATTGAGGGGTAAAAAGGTCTTTTCCTTATGATTTTTACCTATAAATACCCCATTCTTACCCTGTAATAGAGATCGAATACTCAGTTATTAAATACACAACTTCGAACTACTTCGAGATGTTATCCTATTCGGAGGCTTGAAATAGTCCGCTTCACAAACTCTCCATTTGTTAGTTCTTAATCTTCGAGAGCCTATTAGCGTAATCCTTTACGCCAACAGTTGGCACCGTCCGTGGGGAACTTAGTCCAAAAAACTTCGTTCTCTACCAAGTTTTAGAGCCATGCCTCCTAAGCAGAGTTCAGGTGGTAGTCCTACTCGGAGGTCCCCTCGGACCTCCAGAGCAAGATCTTCGAATATAGTCGAGGTCGGAGGACCTTCAGTAGTTCCTCCACCTCAGACCCTCGAAGGGAGTTTTCTTCCTCGAACATACGAAGCCCCCTTAGGGACTCCGTCTATGCTTCGACCAGATGGAGCTCCTCCTCCAGCTCCAACTGTGCTCCGAACTGACATGTTCAGTTCCCAAGACCCGGAAGCTCCTTCTGGAAGAAATGAAAATAGCCTTGGCGACATGGCGACCCAGATGGCCAGTCTCCAAGCTAAAGTTGCAAGGTGGAGGCAGGAGGCGGTAGATAGGCTTTGTCCTCAAGTCACCCCTGTCATCCTCGAAGTGCCTCAAGACGATGGCTCTCTTCTCTATCCCGAAGCCCCAGAGAACGCTTCCTTCGATAACGAGTCTCCACTGCACCCCGACTTACAAAAAGTGCGCTTCGACCCTAAGTTTAAAACTTCGAAGCTCTATAAGTACTCCGGAGAAGAAGATCTGGTGGAGTTCTCCCATTCGTATGCTTTGGTGATTGAGGCCAGCGGAGGAGTCCGAGACACCATGGCCAAGTGTTTCCCCCTCGCTCTCGAAGGGGTTGCTTTGCATTAGTTCTGGTCTTTGAAACCAGGATCAATTTTAACTTGGGAGCATCTAAGGAAAAAGTTTATAAGTAACTTTCAAGGTACCTTTGTACCTCCTATGTCTACGGGAAGTCTTTTCCAGGTGAAGAAGCTACATGGAGAAACTTTAAAACAATTCTTCAAGAGCTTTGCTCATACGAAGTCATAGATAAGAGGGCTATCTGCATCGTCCGTTGTTGATGCAGCCCGAGAGGGAGTTACTCATGCAGGCCTCCTCGACAAACTTCATCAGAAACAGATATCCTCTGTAGCACAGTTGATGGCCTATTTCGAAGAATATACTAGGTCGAAAGAAGGATGGCTCCGAAGAACAGCTTCGACTCCACCAATCCTGCAGGAAGTCAAGCTCGAGGTGAAGACTTCAACACCTTCACAGGGGCCCAACTTCGATATCCAGCATGACAGGCGTCGGGGGCAAAAACATCCTCGCTCCGAAGTCCTGAACATTGCTCCTTCTCCACAGAAATTTTCCTCTAAAAATCCATAAGCTTCGGGGAACAAGGTCAGCAGCTGGAGGCCGCCAGGGAAGCCGGCTGGAAAGGGCCAAGCCTTCTTCTGCTATGTTCACGGTGAAAATCAGAGTCATGCTACTGATGCGTGCAAGTCTATACTGGATTTAAGAGGTGAGTACCTTGAAAGGACCTCTGGTTGAGGCACTACTAACCGAGTCCCCTCTGAGGCATGTCCGGAGCCTATGCAGGTTGTCACACGTGTAGACAACTTCGACCCCACAAGATGGCCTCCGGTAGTCAATATTATGCCACCCCCGAAGCAAGAAGATGGCCAAGATCGGGGCAAAAGAGAAGTCCTCCCCATTTCCGTTCGGAGGAACTCTCGACAGTATGTCAAAGAGGCAACGAAGAGAATATGTCCGAGAAGTAGGCCATATTGGAACTTCTTTGTATGTAGCCGCAATGCCTGAGTGGTCCCATGTGCCTATATTTTTTTCTGCAGATGATGCAGCAGGCATAAAATTCTCACATGCAGATCCCCTTGTCATTACTACCGATATAGCAGGAACTGAAGTTTGGAGAGTGCTGGCCGATGGCGGGAGTTCAGCAGATATCATCTTCGTTCAATCTTTCGATCAGCTCTATATCTCTAGGAAACATCTCCTCCCCACAGCCCATCCCCTGCAAGGCTTCGCAGGACCTCCTCTTGATACCATCGGCAAAATAGGTCCTGAGGTTGCTTTTGGAGAGGGGCTCCTGGCAAGAACGGAGGAAGTAATCTTCGATGTTGTAGATGCCCCTTATGCTTATAATGTTATCTTCGGAAGGGGAATGTTAATTCAGTTTGGAGCTGTGGCGCACCATAACTATTTATGTATGAAAATACCCACGCAAGCGGGAGTACTCACTGTCTTCAGCGATCAAGCCACTCCACGAAGAGCAGAATATGATCATGGCCCCCCTCTTGACCCAAGACAAGTGAATAACGTACAAGGCGATTCGGAGGATATCTCTACTTCAAGTGAGTATTCGAAAAATTCCTTCCCAAGTCCAAGCCCTGAAGGAGAAATCATAACGAAGATTATTGTAAAAGACAGCAAAGACTATTATTTTCTGTTCGGCAAAGATTTGCCTTCGGAAATCGCTACTTCATTAGAAAAAGTAGTCGAAGAAAATTTGGATGTCTTTGTCTGGTCCGATGAAGACATTCCGGGAGTCAGCCGAGATATCATTGAGCACAGCCTACTTGTAAACCCGAGGGTTTGGCCTATTCAATAGGGGCTTTGAAAGTTATCAGTAGAAAGGGCAATCCTTGCTAAGGCATAAGTGGAGAAATTATTGAAGGCTAGGATTATCATAGAAGTAGCTCATACGGAGTGGCTAGCTAACCCAGTCTTCATCAGAAAGAAATCCTCCGGGAAGTGGTGCATGTGTATTGATTTTACATCTTTGAATAAAGCATGCCGACGTGACCCCTATCCCATGCCCCGCATAAATCAATTAGTTGATTCCACTACTGGTTCAGAGTTATTAAGCTTCCTCGACGTGTATTCTGGCTATCATCAAATCTGGTTAAAGCGCGAAGTTGAAATCAAAACAAGCTTCGTAACTCCTTCGGGAGTCTTCTGCTATGTAAGAATGCCTTTTGGCTTGAGAAATACTGGGGCAACCTTTTCAAGATTAATTGCTAAGGCTCTAGGTCATCAAATAGGCCGCAATGTAGAAACCTATATGGACGATATTATAATAAAGAGTGCTTTAAAGCACCAGCATAGCTTAGACTTAGCGGAAACATTTGAGAGCCTCCGAGCATGTGGAGTCTACCTCAACCCCAAAAAATGTATCTTCGGGGCTCAAGCTGGGAAGTTGCTAGGGTATCTAGTTTCATGTAGAGGAATTGAAGCAAGCCCTACTCAAATAACTACATTACAAAATATGGCTCCGCTGGAGAATTTAAAACAGGTACAAAAGCTGACTAGCCGCCTTGCAGCACTCAATAGATTTTTAGCAAGATCCGCAGAGCGAAGCTTACCCATATTCAAAGCATTAAAAGGGTCCGAAGATTTTGCATGGACACCGGAGTGCCAAAAGAGTTTTGATGATATTAAAAATTATCTCAGCAACCTCGCAACACTCACTGTGCCAGTTGCAGATGAAACCCTACTTCTTTACCTAGCAGCTACTGGCTCTGCTGTGAGTGCAGTCCTTGTCAGAGAAGTTGATTTCAATGGAAAGTTAGTGCAAAATCCAGTTTATTTTGTATTCGAAGCTTTATCTAGAGCAAAAACAAGATACTGTGAACTTGAAAAGTTCACTTATGCTCTAATAATGGCTTCGAGGAAATTACAACATTATTTTCTAGCACATAATGTAATTGTACCAACTTCGTATCCTTTGAGAGATATGCTCCGAAGCAAAGATTCTACAGGGAGAATTGGAAAATGGGTCGTCGAGCTAGCATCCTTCGGCATCTCCTTCATAGCAAGAACAGCAATCAAGTCGCAAGTGGTGGCAGATTTTGTGGCAGAATAGACTCCGTACGCAATATGGGCTCCGGAGAAATCAAACGAAGGAATTTGGACCATATACTCCGATGGAGCTTTTCAAGCATCCGGAGCATATATTTGAGCAGTAATAATTTCGCCTTCAGGGCAAAGAGCGATGTACTCCGCGAGGCTCAACTTTAAGTCCACCAATAATATAGCGGAGTACGAAGGAATTTTGTTAGGACTCCGAAAAGCGCATGCTCTGGGTGCTACAAGAGTTGTTATTAAAACAGATTCTCAAATTGTAGCAGGGCACGTTGACAAAAGTTTTCAAGTCCATCATCCGCAGCTTGCAAAATATCTAGAAGAGATCCGTAAGATCAAAGCAGCATTCAAGGGTATTTCCAAACGAAGTATACCAAGAGCTTAAAATGTACAAGCTGATACCTTAGCAAAAGCTGCAGCCGGAGCTGTGGATATTCCGGAAGGATCCTTTTATGAAAACTTACTTCACCTTCGGTGCCACAAATTCCTCCTACGGAGGTTCTTTGCATTCCGAGCACTGACTGGCAGAGTTCAATCATGGAGTTATTGCAAGGTGAAGCAAATTTTCCTAAAAGACCACAACTTTCAAGGTTGAAGCTAAGAGTTCAGAATTATCATGTAATCAACGGTATTCTCTACAAGGCCGGAGTATGTTCCCCCCTACTCCGATGTATTTCTCAAGCCGAAGGTCAAAAGATACTTTGAGAAATTCATGAAGGCCTTTGTGGTAGCCATCTGGCCCCCCGAGCTTTAGCAGGAAAACACTTCGCCAGGGGCTTTATTGGCCTACAATAGTAGCTGATGCGGAGAGTTTTGTTCGCACTTGCTAAGGTTGTCAATGGATGAGAAGACGAAGTCATCGTCCGCCAACAACTCTTCAAGTCATTTCTCCGGTTTGGCCTATGGCCAAATGGGGCATGGATCTCATTGGCCCCTTCCCAGTAGCAAAAGGAAATCTAAAATTTGCAGTGGTAGCAATTGAATATTTTTCCAAATGGGTCGAATCAGAACCCTTCACAGTTATCACTTTGAATAATGTACAAAAATTATTTTGGAAGAATGTTATATGCAGGTTCGAAGTGCCTCGATAGCTCACAGTCGACAATGGGACACAATTTGATGCGGAACCCTTTAGGAAGTTTTGCGAAGACCTTGGTATACAAATATGTTTTGCAGCTATGCGTCATCCTCAGTCTAACGGGGCTGTCGAGAGGGCTAATGGAAATATTTTATGAGGGCTGAATCGAAGAATAGTTGGATTAGCAAAGGGGTTGTGGACTGAGGAACTCCCGAAGATTTTATGGTCCATTCGGACCACTCAAACGAGGTCCACAGGTTTTACTCCTTTTAGATTATTATTAAGAGATGAAGCTATGACACCGACGGAGCTCAGAGGAGGATCTTTTTGCACCACCGAACCTGAAATAGAAGGTCAAAGGCAAGCTTCGCTAGATTTAACACAAGAAACAAGGCTTCGAGCTGTTGCAAATTTGTCGAAATATCAACATCAAACGAAGACTTGGTATGACTCGAAGGTTAAGCTTAATGAACTTAAACCAGGTCATTTAGTTTTGCGAAGCATCATAGCACCAGGGAAATTAGGAAATAAGTGGGAAGGTCCATACATCATTCTACGTTCATGACGCCCTGGTTCTTTTAAGATAGCTAATTTAGAAGGCGCAGAGTTAAAGCATGCCTAGCATGCGGAGAATATAAAGCGATATTTTGCATAGGGGCTCCTTGTAATCATCTATAAAAACCTTCTGAATAAATAAAGAACATGGTTCACATAATTCCTACCTCTCAAACACTTCATACTTCTAGTGGACGCACTGGAGGATCGAAGTTGGCTGTGAGGGAAGTGTCATTCATTTGAACCAATTTTACAGACTTCGAACCACTAGTTCAAAGCTTCCGATGAGGTGGGAAAGTTACAAAAAAATAGATTCCAAGCCACCGGCTTGAAAGCATCTGTAAAAAGAGTCCAAGGAGACCAAATGATACGGATTCCAAGCTCTGGCTTGAAAGCATCCGTAAAAAGAGTCCAAGGAGACCACTCTACGAATTCCAAACCACTGGTTTGATAGCATTCGCAAAAAGAGCGGAAGGAGGCCAAACAAAACAGACTTCGAGCTAATAGCTTAAAACGTCTATAAAAAGAGTCCAAAGCGACCAATTTTATCGGATGCTAAGGTATCCAAAAAAGAGTCCGAAGTGACTACATTCAAACAAAAATGTACTAAGTTACCAGTTTTCAGACTCTGAGTTAGTAGAGTCGAAGACATTTTTTGAGATCTTAGTCAATCTCTAAGTAAAAGAGGGGCTTTGAGCCTCCAAAATTGTACTCCTAACTAATGTTATTTTTGTTGCGCGTACCCACCTTCGACCAAATTTCGAAGTTGCTCACACCCAAAGAGGGGCTGGGAAGTAGGGAGACAATTTTGAAACTTTAATCTTTATCATTCAAACAGATTACATTACATCATGAAAAATTTGTGTTTATACCGAGAAGAAAACGAAGACCTCTTTGATTCCTAAAGCTACTATTGAAACTAGAACTACTTCGAAGATGACTTGTTTCGGAGCCAGGAGTTTTAATAACTTTACGTTTAACCATTTTCCCTCCTTTAGAAGCTCGAAAGTCCTTTTGCTCGTGCTGAAGTTCGGCCTAGGTTCAAAGTTGCTCGGAGCTTCTTTCCCAGCTTCGAAGTTGTTCGGAGCTCTTCTTTACTTGCTCTTCAGTGGTATTTTCTTCTTCAGACCATTCAATGTCTTTAGAAGACGAAGGTTCTAAGCTAACTTCTTTTTCCTCCTTTTTAATATAAGATAGTATATCTTTACATATTTAGGGCATAATTTCACTGGAGTTTCCTCGAGGAATTGAAAATCGAGGGCGTTTTTAAGGTCTTAGAGCTTCGAAGGTAGCCCATAGCAGGCAAAGCTCTTCGTTAACCTCTAGCACTTCGAGATCATCCAAAAAAGGTCGGAAAGCCTAAAAACATTTCCATATAAGTCTTTTCATTCATAAAGGATAAAAGCATAAATTTTTACATAATCAGGGCCCTAAGGAGAACTAGACCTTCGGGTCCGAAGGGGGCTGACTGCTCGAAGGTTGTGACCGCGCTTGCTTTTGGCGAAGTCCTTCGTCAATCCAGGTCTTGATCAATGATCAGCCTTCAGCTCTCCAAGATGATTGGAAGGCTTCCCAAGATGCAGCCATGTCGGCGCAAGGGGCTAAGAGCCGGCCATCATCAAAGATGATAGGAGTCGCCTCTGAGTCTGGTGCCACTGATAGCCCTAAATCCTCGTAGTAGCGAAGCACTCCGAGAGCAGCTACATTGCCGGAGATTTCTCCATACCGAATACCCGCTGTCTTCATAGTCTTCGCTGCTGCATGGATCATCTTTAGTGTTCACAGCAGAGGGATGTCGCCAGTTGAAGGTAAAGTCCAAGAAGTGCTGAAGTACTCCAAGACGCCCCGAAGGTTGTCCATGGTTTCTAAGGCTACCTTCTCACACTTCGCCTAGTCTTCGGACAAAGTATCCTTCGACGAAGACAGCTCGTCTATCAAAGAAGATAGCCTAGCTGCCTCCGTAACCAAGGAGTTCTTCTGTCCAAGTAAATTATTGGCCTCCTCCATCAACTTTGTCGGCTCCTGTCGGAGCTTGACCAACTTGGTCCCTGCGATCGCCTACTCCCTCCGCAGTTTTTCCACTTTGGCCCAAAGCACGATTTGTTCAGCTTCGAGCTTCCGATTGACAACCTCTAAACCAAGTCTGGCTTTCCTTTCTGCGGCCACCATTTTGTCCAAGCAAGAAGTCTGAACCTCGGAGCTGACAAGACTCCCCTGAAGGGCTGTTATCTTCTCCTTAAGTCAGTTACACTCTCGCTCGTTTGATACGACCGCAGCTCGGGCCAAGACTATTTGCTGCGAAGGAAGAAAAAAGCAATGTAAGCAAACTATTTACATTTTTAAACTAACTTTGTTATTGCAGATACTTCATACCCGGTAGGCTGCCTGCTCCAAGGCTGCATCCAACTCCGACCCCTCAGCTTCCCCGTGAATAGCTACCAAGTCGGTCTCCCCAACTTTGCGATTAGCCCGAGCCAGAGGCTCTAGCAAAGTCTGAAGCCTAGTCCTTCGCTCTAGAAAAGGAGCTAGGAGGGGGAGCCTTGACAAGGCTCTTTGATCATCTTCACTCGAAGAAGGGCCGGAGCACAGCGTCGTGTCCCCGGAGACCTCTGTGGATTGGCCGCCTTCCGTAGACTGGCCTCCATCGGTAGACTCTAATGGGGTTAATCCGGAAGTCAGAGCAGGCAAAGGTTCCCCCTTTCCTTTGCCTTTTCTAGGCCCAATTTTTATGGTCTCCTCTGGAATTGACTTCGGAGATTTTGAAGCTTCGGGCACAGTCTTCACGGCTAGGGTCATCTCCATTGGGGTTGATCCTATAAAAATCAAAGGTATTATATATTGCACAAAATTTGCAGGACACGAAAAGAAAAGAAAAGTACTCTACTGAGGTTTACCTTTGACATTCTGTCACTAGATGAGTATGGGACTGCTCGGAGGCTCGAATGCCTCTTCAAAGTCTTCCTCAGATTCAGAGCTGGAGACCAAAGGATTAGCTGCTGAAATTTCTCCAAGAACCGAAGTTACCACTTCGTCCGGAGCCGAGACTTGATCATTTGTCGTCCCATCTCCGCCTTCTTCCGTAGCAGGGGCCTCTTTGCTAGGCAGGACATTCGAAGTCTCTGCCTGCTCGAGGTTGTCCTTCGCAGCAGGCACGACCACTACGTCTCCCTCATCGGGAACTTCAACCTCCGCGTGCACCCCTTCATCCTCAGTAATAAGGGCTTCGAACCCTTTCTGTATTTCTATGTGTCCTTCATCTTTAGATGACTCCAAAGACGAAGTAGAGGACTTGGAAGGGACCACGAACTTCCGTTTTTGGGCCAACTTCTTCAAAGGTGTCTTGGACGGCGCCGAAGTCCTGGCTTCAGCTTTCCTCTTCTTAGGACCTAGCTCAGATGTGCTCCAGTCCAGAAGGGAAGGAGCGTCAACTATGAGTACACTCCATACTCAGTTGAACCGCTCCCAACTGCCCACCAGTTTCACCCTCCATTCCTTCTCAGTGAGGGTAGGGGCTCCGAGGATCTTCTCCAAAGCCCATACAACTTGCTCCGAAGTCAAGGTGGCACGTGGAGCTGAAAGATAAGATTTTATCTCAGTTATATCATTTTTTATGAAATTATTGCATATAAACATTTTGTAGAATATATGAAGTTACCAGCAGTACTTGAAGAGATCTCTCAGAGTCCACCATCTGGATTCTCTTCGATGTTAATAGGCCAATTGGCCATTAAAGGCGGAATCCGGAGCCCGATGAACTCCTCCGCTAAGTCCCGCGATTTATTGTTTGAAGCAGGTTGAGGCGAGCTTTGAGCTGGCCCAGGTCAGGATGAACTTCAGCTTCCCTCCGGCAATATATGTCTTCCAGAGGCCCGGCCAAAGTGCTTTCCGCTCACAATTCAGCGTAGAACCAGCGAAGAATCCATTCCGTATACCATCTGGCATTTATGGCCTTCGCCGGAAACCGAGTCTGGTACTCATCCCGTAGTCGAAAGTTAATATTGCCAAACGCAATTACAATTTTCTCTCCTCTGGAGCCCTGGTAAGTCTTTGGCTGACAGGAAGCCTTGTGGAGTGCTGCGAAGATTTCTTCCCTCCCTTCGCAACCTTCGGCTCGCATCGCCCATTCGAAGATTGCAAGACGCGCTATGGCGTTCGGGGATAGTTGAGGAAGAGTGACGTGAAAAAGTTCTAGTACCTCAGACAAGAAGTCTACCACGGGAAGCCGTAACCCAGCCTCGAAGAATGCTTCGAATACAACTACCTCTCCGGTCCGAGGAAAGGGGATTGCTTCCTGGCTAGGCTGACGGATCTTGATCCCCGGACTGATCTTCCCCACAATTGCAGTCGCGATAGTATTCTTCTTGCAGGTCGACGGCCCCAGGCTGTAAGATTGGTCCGGGTACTTGGAAGACGCTGGGAGGAGGTCGTGGGGGCCGGCCAAATGGGGATTCCCCACAGGCGCCACCGCTGCTGCCGTTGCCATGGCTTGCTGCCTGGCCAAAGTCAAAGCTGCTACAGGAGCCTTGTGACTAGTCTTCGCCATTAAACGGAATGGAAAGCTTAGAACAAGAGCTCGAGAAGCAAGAAGGGGAATAATTCGAGAGCAGTGGGCAAAGTATCTCGAATGCACCTTTGCCCCTCTATTTATAGACTGTACTCACAAATTCTTACCGTTCATACACGTCGTTCCATCTTATGTACCGTCATCGTTTCCAAAAACGAAGCAACATCATAACTTCTTCCAAAAGAAAAGGATAACGACTATTTTGTGAGTCTAACGGTCATTTCAGCTTCGCAAAAATTGTCTTCAGAGCTGCTCTGATGAAACCTTCGCATGGAAGTCGATCCAAAGTTTGTAAATTTCTGAATGCTTCCAAGGTTGGTATATTTTATTAAGCCCCTGAGCATGGACATGTTTCTTGCGTACACTGCTCTCCTAACATTACAGATCATTTGGAGAAGCGTATTCGAGGGGCTACTGTTGGGGGAAAATACTTCATCCCCAGGGTCTCTATAGTTATAAGACAAAGACAATTTACTAAACCGAAGTTCAAGTATTAACTCTGACCTCGTGTATGATCAAGCTCGGAGAATCCATGCAGGCTGCTGTTCGGAGTATGACTTCGAAGGTTAAATCTTCACAGAGCTTATCTACCAGCGAGGATGGAAGACTTATCTTCTTTCTAATTAGATTAGTCTTTTATCATTTTAACCCTATTAGGGGTACCGAATAGTTTCCACTATGTCGGTTGTAATTGAGGGGTAAAAAGGTCTTTTCCTTAAGATTTTTACCTATAAATACCCCCATTCTTACCCTGTAATAGAGATAGAATACTCAGTTATTCAATACACAACTTCGAACTACTTTTAGCTATTATCCTATTCGGAGACTTGAAATATTCCGCTTCACAAACTCTCCGTTTGTTAGTTCTTAATCTTCGAGAGCCTATTAGCTTAGCTTAATCCTTTACGCCAACAACATGTATTAAAAGTATATACTAGCAAGAATGAGTAAAACAGTTCAATCATATAACAGAAGCAATCTCAAAGTGTGGATATATGAATATGTATGATAAGAATGTCAGCCAACTGATGACAAGTATCAACATGAACAAGGTCAATGACACCTTTCCCATATTGATCCCTCAGAAAGTGAAAGTATACATCAATATGTTTGGTTTTTGAATGAAGACATGGGTTTTTTCCATACACTAATCACGTTGGTGCTATCACAAAACAAAGGGACTCTAGCAAGGAAGGACAACCCAAAATCTTTCAAAGTGGAAAATCATCCAAACCAACTATAAGCATCAGCTAGGAGTAGCTATGTACTCAACCTCTGGGGTAGAAAGCGCAGCTCCAGATTGTTTTCGAGAAGACCAAGAAACAAGCGAAGAACCAAGGAACTGGCAAGTACGGAAGTTGACTTGCAATCTAGCCGACACCCACCAAAATCAGCATTGGAAAAGCCAGATAACTCAAGAGATGATGATGTCGAATAGTAAAGACCAAGATCAGGCGCATAAGTAAGATACCTGAAAATGTTCTTGACAGCCTGCCGATGAGATGCGCATGGTGAAGACTGGAAGTGCACGCACAATCCCACGGAAAACTGAATGTCCAGTCTCATCGCAGTCAGGTACATAAGCAATCCGATTATCCATCGATACTCTCTCTCGTTTTCATTAACGCCGCTCTCGTCCTTATCTAGGCCCCCAGATGTGCCCATGGGGGCAATCTGAGGCTTCAGATCTCCGCCGAAGTTGAACTTCTTTAACATGTCTCGCGTGTACTTGCTCTGGTAGATGAAGATGCCATCCTTGGTGTTGGCGTAAAAGATTACGCTAACAGGTTTCTGTAGAATAGAAACTAACAAACGAAGTGTTTGCGAAGAGAACTATTCTATGCCTCCGAAAGGATAATAACTTAGAATAGTTCGAATGTGTGTATTGAATAACTTGTATTCGGTCCCTATTACAGGGTGAAATGGGGGGTATTTATAGGCCCAAATATTAAGGAAAAGACCTATTTACCCCTCTATTACAACCGACATAGTGGAAACTATTCGGTACCCTTGATAGGGCTAAAATGGTAAAAGACTAATCTAAAGAGATAGAAGATAAGTCTTCCATCTTAGCTGGCAGAAAAGATCTTGAAAAGCCTTAGTTCGAAGATGTACTCCGAACCAATGCCTATCTTCGTACTTCGAACTTGACTTCGGGTATCTTCGAAGATGAACGTCTGGGAACCTTCGAATCTGCTGTCTGCCTTTATACTGTTTCGGCAATAACTCCGAAGATAAGATATTTTCCCCCAACAGTAGCCCCTCGAATACGCTTCTCCGTTTAACCTGTAATGTTAGGAGAGCAGTATACGGAAGGAAAAGATAACCAAACATAGGGGTTATTGGATTTTAATTCATCTCCGAAATGTATGAAGATATAAACTCCGAATCAGTCTTAAGATAATTGCTTTTCGAACTATCTTAGAACCGACTCAGGAAGTTCAAAAGTCTTTTAGACTTAGAGAAAATAGCTGTTAGCTTTCTGTTTCTAACAGAAACTGTAGAATGCGTTAATTTCGGAGAAAAGTAACGGCAGGAATGCGAAACAGCATGGACTAACGGTAAAAAAGTAAAATCTAGGCTATAAATAGAAGGCCTAGAACTTACCCGGTTACCTTTTCACCGCTTTCTCGCAATCAAAACCCTTTGAGCCCTTTGAGTTCTTGAGCCCTAGCCTCCAGTTTCTCCAAAGCAACCCAGTGACTGCAATGGCGAAGACCAAAGGTGCGGGACCTTCAGCTTTGGCTAGGCAGCAGGACGCAGCTGCAGCAGCGGCGGCAGCAATGGCGACGGCACCTCCGACATCTGTAGCGACATCCGTGGCGGCAGGAGGGAGAAATCCCCAAAATGTCGATGATCAAGGTCTCTGCCCGCCGTCAACAAAATACTTGGATCAATCTTTCCAATTGGGGCCTTCTACCTGCAAGAGAGAGTCATTGGCAATCGCAGTGGAAGGGAAAATTAGTTCCGGAGTCATGATCCGGAAGCCAGGCAAAGAAATGATTCCGTCGCCAAGACCCGGAGAAGTAGTTGTTTTCGAAGCTTTCTTCGAAGCCGGCTTGGGCCTTCCAGCAGTAGACTTCCTGGCGGAGGTACTTGAGCTATTTCATGTTACCCTTCCTCAGCTCTCTCCGAATGCAGTAGCTCATTTGGCTATTTTTGAATGGGCGCTGAGAGCCGAAGGTTGTGAAGGGAGGGCAGAGATCTTCGCTGCACTTCATAGAGCAACATGCCAACCAAAGACCTTCGTAGGCCCTGGAGGTGAAAAAATAGTAGTAGCCTTCGGTAGTATCAACTTTAGGCTTCGAGATGAATATGCCCTTCAGTTTCCTGGCAAGACCATCAATGCCAGATGGTATACTGATTGGGTTCTGAGATGGTTTTATGCCGAAGTTGGGGCAAGCAGTCCTCTGGCCGGACCCCTTAAAGAAATCCAATTCCGGAAGGAAGCCTTAGTGCAGCCTAACGAAGGTCAGCTCGAAGCCCGCGTCAACCTGCTTCAGAAGATTAGCCGAAGGTTAAGCATGCGAGACTTAGCCGAAGAATTCCTCGGTCTGCAAATTTCTCCGCTGATGGCCAACTGGCCTATCATCTTCGAAGAGGATTCGGAAGGCGGTCTTCGAAAAATTACTTCAACTTCGAGCCCTGCAGGTAACTTCGAAGACAATATGTATTATGCATATTCATTCGAAGAAAAATTAACTTGATTTATTTTTCTTTTTTAGCTTCTTCACCCCTGTTACTTCGGAACAAATCATAAGGGCTTCGGAGAAGATTTTGGGCGCTCCAACTCCGACCGAAAAAGAATGGAGAGTCAAGTTAGTCGGAAGTTGGGAAAGGTTTAACAGAGTGTGGGGGATGCTGGGAATCACTCCGCCCCCTCTGATGGATTGGGTGCCTTCGGAGAAAGGACCCAAGAAAAGGAAAGCCGAAGCTGGAGCTTCGAGTTCTGCAAAGACTCCGGTGAAGAAGGTGGCTAAAAAGCCTAGAAAGCCTGCACCTCCGAGCCCAAGATCCTCAACCTCCGGGTCTAAGGAGGATGAAGGTAAACTATTAGTGAGGTTGATTGATGAAGATGCAGCTCAAACAGATATTCACATTGAAGATACTGCAGGTATGACGGAGTCTCGGGCTAATATTGAAGAAGTGAGAACTCCGGATGCTCAAGAGGAAGAGCAAATCGAAGCCCCTGTGGGTGAAGGTGAAGTCGAAGTTGCTACAACTTCAGTTTTGGATGAAGGGAGGACTGCTCAAGGAGATACTCCGGCAGTTGAAGTTTTAACTTTGGATTCAGACGAAGACCTTACCTTTGATCCTCCGAGCAGTCCGATGCTCGATCGCCCCCAAAATGTCGAAGGTAAACTTCGCATAATTCTCTTATTCTTTTCTGCAAAATTATACAATGTATAATACCTTTGCTTTTGCAGAGCCCTCTTCTGTAGAAGTACGTCACGAAGATCCAATTCAAGGGCCTTCGACAACTTCGGAGCTGCACCCGGAAGTCGCTCAACAGGGGCTTGGAAGGGGTAAAAGACATATAGAACCTCTCCCTGCTCAAGGATCAACTTCGTCTGAATCAACAGATGAAAGTCGATCTACTGAAGGGGGGCCATCTACTGAAGCTCCAAGGACCTCAGCAGAACGCTCTGGAGCTTTGCCAAGCAGGGATGACCAAGAAGCTTTGGCAATGCTCCCTCTTTTAACTCCTTTTTTGGAGCAAAGAACCGGGCTTCGGACTCTGCTCAAACCTTTAGGTCGAGTCAGTCGCGAAGTCGGGGAGACAGAGCTGGTAGCTATTTTAAGCAGGGCGAAGAGTTTGGAGCTAAACGTTGCCATGGAACGAGCAGCCTACCAGGTACGGAACACCTTCGAAACAATAGCGAATTATACATGGATAATTTCTTACTTCGCTTTTTCTTTTCTTAGCAAGCGGTCTTGGCCCGTGCTGCTATCGGGCGAGCGTGAAATTGCTCAGCTTCGGGAAGAAAACGAAGCTCTTCAGCGCAACTTATCATTCTCCGAAGCTAGTGTAGCTCAAATGGATAATATGATTTCAACAGAACGCAGGGCCAGACAGGGCTTGGAGGCTGCAAATAAGGAGGTCGAAGCAGAAAGGATCGTGCTTTGAGCGGAAATCGAAAGGGTGCGGTTGGAGCATGCTAATGCGGGGTCCGAGCTTGTTAGGCTCCAAGAGGAAGCTAGCCAACTCCTAAATCAGAAGAATACTTTAACTACGGAGAATGCTAGGCTTTCCGGAGTTCTAAAAGAAACGACTTCGAGCAAGGATGTATTAATTGAAGAAAAGCTTAAGTCCGAGAAGGTAGATACAGAGGTCATAGAACAAATGCTGGGTGTTCTGGAGTACTTCGGTACTACTAGATCACTTCCTTCAGATGACAACGTCACTCTGCTGCACCGGTTAAAAAGAATCCAAGGAGCAGCAAAGCAAATGAAGACGGCGGGCATTCATTACGGAGAACTCTCCAGACAGGTGTCTGCCATCGGACTACTTCGTTACTACGAGGACTTGGGCCGAGCAATCGCTCCGAGCGCAGAGGGCTCTATTACCTTCGACGACGAGCGGCTTCTAACTCCTTCCGAAGGCGTGACTGCTGCCTGGCGAGCCTTTCAAACCTCATGGAGAGCCGAAGGTCGTTCCGCGATCAAGGCTTGGATCGACGAAGGCCAACACCAGAAGCAAGTTCGGAACCAAGCTTCAAGCAGTCAGCCTCCTCCGAACCCGCAGGTTTAGGAATAATTTAGGATTTTTGACTATGTAAAGCTTCGTGTTTATGAACCTTTATCAATGAAAATTTGTTTATCATATTTTAGGCTTTGTCTCATACGGAAGATATCGAAGTGTTAGATATTAACGACGAACTTCGCTCATTATGGAACACCTTCGAACTTCTAAAGACTTACAAGCGTCCTCGATTTCTAATTCCTTGAGATGACTCCGGCGTAATTGCGCTCGAAGTAATCTAAGATGTATTGTCTTATATAGGAAGAAAAAGAGGTTAACGTAAACACTTCGTCTTCTGAAGACACTAATTGGTCTGAAAACGAAGATGAAGTTCAAAATAAAAGATCTGAAGATCTTAGAAGCTGGGAAAGAAGCCCCGAACGGCTTCGAACTTGGGCCGAGCTTCAGCAAGAACAAAAAGATTTTAGAGCTTCGAAGGGGGGCAAGAGAGTTAAACGCAAAGTTGTTAGAACTCCCGGTGTTGGAACTAGTCGTTCCAACCCTAGCTCTAGGGACCGAAGAGGTCTTCGATTCCTTCTTGGTATAGATACCAATTTTTCATAATGTAATTTGTAAACACATTCGTTTGAATAATGAATACCGATTTAAAATTGTCTCCATATTTACTAGCCCCTCTTTGGGTATAAGCAACTTCGAAATGTATTCAAAGATGGTTATGCGCAAAGAAAAACTTCGGAGTACAATTTTTTGGGGGTTCGGAGCCCCTCTGCAATTTAAAGATCTTTTAAAATCTTATAAAATGTCTTCGACTATTTGTAGTCGGAAGAATGGCAATTTAGTACCTTTGTTTTATGAAAGAAATCACTTGAGATAACTTTGAAGATACTTTAATATCTTAAATAATTTGTCACTTTGGACTGTGTTAACAGACATTCGAAGCTCATGGCTCAAATTCTGTTTTGCTTTAGCCACCTTCGGCTTATTTTTGCGATCTCTGTCGAACCAATAGTTCGGAGTTTGCAATGGTCTCTTTGGACTCTTTTTACGGATGTCTACCAGCCAATGGCTTGGACTCCGTATATTTTGGCCACCTTCGGCTCTTTTTTGCGGAAGTCTACCAGCCAATGGCTTGGACTTCGCAGATTTTGGCCACCTTCGGCTCTTTTTACGGAAGTCTACCAGCCAATGGCTTGGACTCCGCAGATTTTGGCCACCTTCGGCTCTTTTTACGGAAGTCTACCAGCCAATGGCTTGGACTCCACAGATTTTGGCCACCTTCGGCTCTTTTTACGGAAGTCTACCAGCCAATGGCTTGGACTCCGTATGATGTGGTTTTGGGCTCTTTTACGGATGCCTACAAACCGGTGGCTTGGGCTCCGGATTATGTCAGCCCCCACGTCGGAAGCTTCGAACTTGCAGGTTCGAAGTCCGAAAATACAACCCAGCTTCATGACACTTCCCTCTCGGTCGACCCCGCGGTTCCAGTGCGTCCACTCGGAAGCTGGAAGTCTATGAGGGGAAGGCACTATCAGGATCGTATGCTTTATTAATTTAGAAGATGATTACAAGTGAATTACAAGGAGCCCTTATGCGAAGTATCGCTTTAGGTGCTCCGCATGCCAAGTATGTGCTAACTCTTCACCTTCTAAATTAGCTAACTTAAAGGAGCCAGGGCGCCCTGAACGGACAATTAGGTATGGACCTTCCCATTTATTCCCTAACTTCCCTGGTGCTATAATGCTTCGTAGAACAAGATGACCTGGTCTTAATTCATTGAGCTTAACCTTCGGGTCAAACCAAGCCTTCGTCTGCTGATGATACTTTGATAAATTTGCCACAGCTCGAAGTCTTGTTTCTTTTGATAAATCTAACGAAGCTTGTCTTTCTTCTTCAATGTCCGGTTCGGTGCTGCGAAATGACCCTCCTTTGAGCTCCGTTGGAGTCATAGCTTCATCTCCGAATAATAGTCTGAACGGAGTAAAACCTGTGGACCTTGTTTGCGTAGTCCGAATGGACCACAAAATCTTCGGAAGTTCTTCGGTCCACAGTCCCTTTGCTAATCCTACTATTCTTTGATTTAGCCCTGATAAAATATTTCCATTGGCTCGCTCTACGGCTCCATTAGACTGAGGATGCCTCACTGCAGCAAAACATAACTGAATGCCTAGATCTTCGCAAAACTTCCTGAAGGGTTCTGCGTCAAACTGTGTTCCACTATCAACTGTGAGGTATCTAGGCACTCCGAACCGGCAAATGATGTTCTTCTAGAAGAATTTCTGTACATTGTTCGAAGTGATAGCTGTTAAGGGTTCTGGCTCCACCCACTTAGAAAAATATTCAATAGCTACCACTGCGAACTTCAGATTTCCCTTGGCTACTGGAAAGGGACCAATTAAATCCATACCCCATCTGGCCATAGGCCATACCGGAGCAATGACTTGAAGAGCTGTTGGTGGGCGATGACTCCGTCGACCCATCCACTGGCATCCTTGACAAGTGCGGACTAAGCTCTCCGCATCAGCTGTTATTGTAGGCCAATAAAGCCCCTGGCGAAGTGTTTTTCCTGCCAAAGCTCTAGGGGCTAAATGGCTACCACAAAGGCCTTCATGAATTTCTCGAAGAATTTCTTGGCCTTCGGCTTGAGATATACATCGGAGTAGAGGGGAACATACTCCGGCCTTGTATAAAATACCATTGATTATTTGATAATTTCTGGCTCTAAGCTTTAATCTTGACAGCTGTGGCTCTTCGGGCAAATTTGTTCCTCCCTGTAAAAGTTCCATGATTGAATTTTTCCAATCTGCACTAGGAATGCAAAGAATCTCTGCAGAGGGAATTTGTGGCACCGAAGGTATATTGAGCTCCTCATAGAAAGCTTCTTCGGGCACATCCCTAGCTCCGGCTGCAGCTTTTGCTAAGATGTCCGCTTGCACATTTTCTGCTCTTGGTATACTCCGAATGGAAATACCCTTGAAGTGTGCTTCGATTTTACGGATTTCTTCTAAGTACTTTGCAAGCTGTGGATGCCGAACTTGGAAACTTTTGTCTACGTGCCCTGCTACTATCTGAGAATCTGTCTTTATAATAATTCTTGTAGCCCCTAGAGCACGTGCTTTTCGGAGACCCAATAAAATTCCTTCATACTCCGCTATATTATTGGTAGACTTAAAGTTGAGTCTTGCGGAGTACATTGCTCTTTGCCCTGAAGGCGAAATTAACACTGCTCCAATGCCTGCTCCGGATGCTTGGAAAGCCCCATCGGAGTAAACAGTCCAAACTCCGTCACTTGACTTCTCCAGAACTAAATTTGCAGGTGGAGTCCATTCTGCTACAAAATCTGCTAGGACTTGCGATTTGATTGCTGTCCTTGCCAAGAAAGATATGCCGAAGGGTGCTAGCTCAACTGCCCACTTCCCAATCCTTCCAGTGGAATCCTTACTTCGGAGCATATCTCCTAAAGGATACGAAGTTGGTACAATTACATTATGTGCCAAAAAATAATGTCTTAGCTTCCTCGAAGCCGTTATCAGAGCATAAACGAACTTCTCAAGTTCGGAGTATCTTGTCTTCGCTCCTGATAATGCTTCGGATACAAAATAAACAGGATTTTGGACCAACTTCCCATTGAAATCCACTTCTCTGACAAGGACTGCGCTGACAGTAGAACCTGTAGCTGCAAGGTAAAGGAGTAGGGTTTCGTCCGTAGTAGGCACCGTGAGTGTAGCAAGATTACTGAGATACTCTTTAATACCTTCGAAGCTTTTCTGACACTCCGGTGTCCATGCAAAATCTTCGGACCCTTTCAATGCTTTAAATATAGGCAAGCTTCTCTCCGCAGACCTTGATAAATACCTGCTAAGTGCTGCTAGATGCCCAGTCAGCTTTTGCACTTGCTTTAAATTTTCCGGAGGAGCCATCTTCTGCAACGCAGTTATTTGAGTAGGGCTAGCTTCAATTCCCCTGCTTGAAACTAAATACCCTAACAGCTTTCCAGCCTTAGCTCCGAATATACATTTTTCGGGGTTAAGACGGATCCCACATGCCCGAAGGCATTGAATGTTTTCT